>PVKV010007495.1:0-41186 GCA_004027835.1 Alouatta palliata
GGCCAGAGGGAGACGTTTGATTGCCATGTTATGATCTTCTCCCTGAGTGTAAGGTCAGTCTTGTTTCACTTTCGATTCTTTCTTCTGTTGCTATCTTATAAGGGGACTTTGAATTTCCAAGCATATAATAATTTTTGGTTAGCTTTTAATCATTGACTTCCAGCACAATTCTGTGATCAGAAACCTGCTGTGTGACTGGATTTGTCTGAAATATATTGAGATTTGCTTGATGAACAAAATAAGTCGGAGTAATTTTTGTAAGTGTACCATGCATGCTTAAAACCAGTGTAGCTCCAACATTTTCTCCTGAGATACAGGATGATGGACGGATGGCTCCATGGATGTGATGGAGATGCTTTACTATTGGGACCTTCCGCATCCTTCTGATGTTTTGTTACGTAGAATATGAATGGCTGAGAGGGGGCTGTGGAGCCTCCCACTCTGCTTGTGTGTGAGGTTCTTCCTGCCATCCTGCCATCATTCGTTTCTTATGTTTTGCAGCCAAGACTGACCATGAGAAACCCTAGGAGCTCAGGAAGGAAGGAGCCGCCCAGAAGCAGGGACAGGGAGCTGGTGGGGAAGACCAGAAATCAGGTCTGTGAAGGTTCCAGAGAGCCTTGGGAGGTGCATGGGGGGCTGAGATGGGGGAGGGGCGTTGGAGGACGCGGGTGCTCCGTGGAATGTGCACTGTGAGGTACCAAGTTCCAAGGCCGGGGATTGGTGTAGAGGTAATATAGAGCCCCAGGATTGCTTAGGCAGCACCCAGACAGGAGAAGGTGTGGTGGAAACCAGAGCCCTGGTCTCCGTCTGACTGCTCCTGAGCCTCCCGCTTTCATGCCCTGCGTGTCCTGTTGCTTCCCTGATAGACTTGCTCCCTGCCTTGTAGCTGAACCTCCCACTCACCCTTGAAGACTTAGTTTGAACTAGATCCTTTCCCAGACCCCCTCCTCCAGGTGCCCAACATCCCCCTTTCCCCTCCCTCCCCTTTCCTCCCATACCCCTCCCCAACTCAGATTCCACCCCATCCCTATCCCCTTCCTCCCCCAACCTTAAGCCACCCCCACCTCTGTCCTGGCCACCTCAGGGTGCCCTGGGAGGACCAGGACATGTGGGTGCAGTGGCTGCTCTTTTGGCTCCTCCTGCTGGGGTTTCCCAGCCATCAATCCACCCATGTGAGTAGACACTGGACCCGTGGGGTTTCTTCCTTGTTATTGGGCTGTGTCATGTGGCAAATTATACAGTGCAGGCCTGTAATTTCAGTGCTTTGGGGGGTTAAGGTGGGCAGATCACTTGAGTCCAGGAGTTTAAGACTAGCTTGGACATCAGAGCCAAATCCCATTTCTACAAAAGATTCCAAAAAAGATTAGTCAGATGCCCACTGCACTCTTATCTCAAACAAAATGAACCAAGACAAAGTAAAATGTCATTTGAGTTTTGTGTCATCTGGTTTGATGATTTTTTAGGAACTTCTGTGTCATCCGTGTCTTCTGCTCTTGGCGGCTGCCTCTAGGGAATCTGTGTCCAGTCAGTGTGATGGGCGCTGAGAAGCCCATCAGATGGAGAGGAAAGGGCTGCACCTGCTGGGAGGTTTGCAATGCGGGAGTCACTAGGAGTGACATGACCATGATGTGAATGAGTACTCTACTGTCCTTTGTTTTGTAAAATGTATATGGTGCAGATCTTTGATTGACCCAAAGGAGAAAGGGTCTTAAAGTCCTTATGTTATCCAAATATAAAGAAATGACAGGCCAGGTGTGGTAGCTCACACCTGTAATTGGGAGGCTGAGGCCGGCAGATCATTTGAGGTCAGGAGTTCCAGACCAGCCTGACCAACATGGTGAAACCCTCTCTCTACTGAAAATATAAAAATTAGCCAGGCATGGTGGCAGGTGCCTGTAACACCAGCTACTCAGGAGGCTGAGGTCGGAGAATGGCTTGAACCCAGGTGGCGAAGGTTGCAGTGAGCCAAGATTGCACCACTGTACTCTAGCCTGGGCAACTGAGCTGGACACTGTCTCCAAAAAAAAAAAATTGTGATTTTTTTTTTTTTTTGAGACATAGACTCCCTCTTGTCTCCCAGCTGGAGGGCAATGGTGCAATCTCACCTTACTGTAACCTCTGCCTTCCTGGTTCAAGCAATTCTTCTGCCTCAGCCTCCTGAGCAGCTGCGATTCCAGGTGCCTACCACCGCACCTGACTAATTTTTGTATTTTTGGTAGAGATGAGGTTTCACTATGTTGGCCAGGCTGATCTGGAACTCCTGACCTCAGATGATCCGCTAGCCTCAGCCTCACAAAGTGCTGGGATTACATGCATGAGCCACCACACCTGGCCTTTTTGTGATATTTTTCAGATCATCGGGTATTGTTAGTATTAATGTATTTTATGTGTGGCCTAAGAAAAGTTTCCTTCTTTTAATATTGCTCAGGGAAGCCAATAAATTGGATATCCCTGCTTTACATCAAGAAAAAAAGACATTCTACTTTTGGAATGCCTAAAACACTAACAGCCATGCAAAAAACATGAGACTGGTAACTTCCAATGTTTCTTGAAACAGTAGAATCCCCTGGTGACATCTGAGGGGTGTGGTTACCTTTTGGAGGAGGTTGATGGTTTCTAAAGATTATTATTTTTTACTGAAATATTGTAAATGTCATTGACATTTTCATTATTTCAACTATTATTATTCCAGGTGATCAGTTTTCCACCTAATTATTTGTATCCTGGGCATGACATTCTTGGTGTTCTGTGGATGCTTATCACAATTGTGTTTCTGGGAGTTTCTACAGTTGGCCTTTTCCTCCAAAAAATTAGCTTTTGTGTGGGTATACTAACTTCCTATAGAGATATACTTGTAATCACCCATAAGAAGAAATTATTTAAAACAATTCATGGTTCTGGACTTTATTATGAATATTAAGTTTTACCGAAAATATCAGGGAAATGATTAGCATAAGAATTATAAACATATCTGCCATTTACATTATGAAAATTAAATAGGTTGGTGTTTGTTTAATAGAATATAAACAGAACTTTGGGTCAAAAATAAGTTTTTTTTTTAACCTTTGTGCTCTTTATCAGAAGTGGAGTATGAAGTTTTGGCACTTAAATGGGAAATTCTGTCTAAACTTTTCTGCTTTATAATTCTATTGTATGGCTGGAAGGAAAGCTTTCACTTTCCTCTCTAAAGGTTCACTGCAGAAATGAACTAGCAACAGACAGCTTAACAGGAGAAGAAAAACATAGAACAGGCATAAACATGAGAGCCAGCTGAAAAATGAGACTGCAAGAAGGGTGAGATGGTTGATGCTTATAGAGCACTCTCTTTTCAGGAGAGAGGGAGATAGATGGAGATGGAGGCAACTTACAGGGGGAGTAAGTGATTTTTAGGGGAAATGAAAGAGCCCAAGGAACAAAAAGTTGGCCTGAGGCAAAGTTCCTCTGAGATCAAAGGGAAGAGGCAACAAACTGCAGGAAGGTGAAGGGCAGAGCTGCACTGTTCTCATGATGCAGAGAAAGCCCCAGAGAATCTGTTGGAACTGCCTTTCAGAGAATCAATGAAAAGTGTGTCTGGGCAGGGTAATTTTGAATGACGTCACTCAAAGTGCATGTTCCCAGTTGCAGGTGGAGAGGGATCAGTATGTCCAAATTCTGTACTTGATAGGAATTTGGCTGCTAAGTTGTGCCATCATTTGAGCCTTTTTGTCCATTGGATAAATTGAGCTGTACATTTTCTCTTGCCATTCATGACAGTAAAAATGTGGCTGTCTGGGGGCTGGCACTCCTTCTGAACAATGATCCAAGAAAAGAGCACTAATCCCACAATACTGTTTTATATTCAAGGGAAGAGGAAGTATGTTTTATTTTTACAACCTAGATAATTACTTGCCATTTGGGACTGCCTGTCAAGATGTGTAGAAAACAGAAAATAGATGACTTCTGAAGATATCTAGGCACTTTAACAGTCTCTCTTTTTTTTTTTGTTTTGAAATGGAGTTTCACTCTCTGGCAAGTGGGAGGAGGAAAAAGAACGGGGGGCCAGCAGGAGGGAGAGAAGATTTGCAAAAACAGGGAAGGAAATAAAGACAGGGAAAGAAGATGGTGGCTAAAATGATTTTGGGTAGATGGAGGTGGGGAAACAGGGTAGCAAGTGGGAGGAGAAAAGGGGGTGCAGAGAGGGAGGGGAAGAGAGAGTGGTGAGCAGGGGAGAGAAGGTTTTGCAAAAACATGAGGAGGAAAGTTTTTAAGTAGATGGAGGGGGAAAAGAGGGTGGCAAACAGGAGAAGGATAAAGGTGGTGAGCAGGAGTGGGGAAAGAGGGCTGGGAAAAAGACGATGGGGAAAATAGTTTGGGGTATCTAGAGGATAAAAAGAGTGGCAAGCTGGATAGGGGAAAGAAGAGGGTGAGCAAGAAGTGGGGAAGGCTTTGTGAAAAGACAGTGGGCAAAAATTTGGGAGGTAGTTGGGGACAAGTGGGTGGTGAGCAGGAGTAAGGAGAAGGGTTTGTGAAAAGACGGTGGGTAAATATTTTTGGGTAGATGGAGAAGGGAAAGATGGTGGCAAGGAGGGAGGGGGAAAAGACAATGGGGAAAACAATTTTTGGTATATGAAGGGGGAAAAGAGGTGGTGAGCAGCAGGAGTGGGTAGAAGGCTTTGAGAAAAGATGGGGGAAATGTTTTTGGGTAGATGAAGGAGCAAAAGAGGGTGATGAGCGCAGGGGGGGAAAAAGAATGTGGCCAGGTAAAGGAAGAAAAGACAGTGGGGAAAAACAGTGACGAAAGGTTTTTGGGTATATGAATGGCGAAAACAGTAGAGATCGGGAAAATAGAGAAGGCTTTTTGAAATGACAGTGGAGAAAAATGGTGAAAAAGTTTTGGGGTAGATGAAAGAAGAAACAGGGTGGTGAGAGGGAGCAGGCCAAAGGCGGTCAGGAAAAGAAGATGGGGAAATAGTGGTGGGGAACAAAGGTTTCGGGTAAATCTTTTTCTGATTTTTAAATCAGATAATTTGTATTTTTGCTTTTAAGTAGTTCAAGTTCATCATATGTTTGTGTATTAACCCCTTGCCTCATGCATAGTTTGCAAATACTTTCTTCCATTTTCTGGATTGTTTCTTCATACTACTGATTGCTTCCTCTGCTTTGCAGAAGCTTTTACATTTAATGTAATTGCATTTGTCTATTTTTGCTTTTGTTGCTTGTGCTTTTGATGTCTGTTTGAAAATCCCTTGTCCTAACCAATTTCATGAATCATTTATCCTATTTTTCCTTCTCTGGTAGTTTCATAGTTTCAGGTCCTCCATTTAAATCTTTATTTTGAGTAGATTTTTGTATATGGTAAGATAATGGTCTAGATTTATCCTTGTACATGTGGGTGTTGTGTTTTCCTAGCACAGTTTATTGAAGAGACTGTCCTTCCCAAAGGTGTCTTGGTGCCTTTGTTAAAAATGAGTAGACAATAAATGCGTGAATTCATATCTGACTTCTCTATTCTGTTTCATTTGTCTATGTCTGTCTGTTTTTTGTCTATCTCTATCTATCTCTGTTTCTCCCTTGCCCCTTTTTTATGCCGGTTCCATGCTGTTTTGGTTACTATAGGTTTGCAGTGTATTTTGAAGTTACGTAGGGTGATGCTTCCAGCTTTTTTTCTTTTTATGGGAGATTCTTTTGTCTGAGGTATTTTGCATGTCTATGTAAATTTTAGGATTTTTTTTCTATTTCTATGAAGAATGTCTTTTGTAATTTAATGGGATTGTGCTCATTCTGTAGGTGCCACTGGGTGATATAGATATTTTAACAATATTATTCTAGTGCTTGGACATGGGATATTTTTCCATTTACATGTGTCTGCTTTAGTAGCTTTTATCTATGTCTCATAGTTTTCATTGTTGGATCTTTTGCCGTTTTGGTTAAGTTCATCTCTAGGTATCATTTCTTGGTGGAGTAGTAGCTACTGTAATGAGGTAGATTTCTTGGTTTCTTCCTCAGGTGTTTCACTATTGGTGCATCGGTGTGCTACTCATTTTTGTATATTGATATTATGTCTTTCAACTTTAGTAAATTTATTATTTCTAGTAGGTTTTTTTGTATAATCTTTAGGTTTTCTCTCTATATGTATGTGATCATTTCACCTGCAAACAGAGACAATTTGACTTCCCTTTTTCCAATTTGGGTGCCTTTGTTTTTGCATTCTCCTGTCTAATTGCTCTTCCAGTACTATGATGAATAAAAGTGGTAAAAGTAGCCACACTTTTTCCAGATCTTAGAGGAAGAGCTTTATAACTTTTCCCCATTGTTTATGATGTTAGCTGTGTTTTTGTCATATATGACCCTAACAATGGAGATGGTTCTAGTTATGGGTTTGGCATAGAGGCTGATTGCTGTGTTAACAAAAATTCCTATCCCTAGTTTGTTGGGTGTTTTTATGATGAAATGGTGTTGACTTTGTGGAAAGTACTTCCTGCATCTACGGAGATGAATATCTGGGTTTCTTCATTCTGCTTATTTGATGTTTATTTGCAGGGATGGCTTTGGTATGCAAAACCAGCTTGATTTTCTGAGAAAAGGATGTAGTGATCATGGTGTATAATCTTCAAATATGTCTTAGTATCAAATTATGATCATTTTGTTGAGCATTATTAATTTTGTAATTATGCTAGGCATTGATCTATGCCTTTCTGTTCTTGTGATTTCATTTCCTAGTGTAGTTTAGCATTAAAATGGGGATGTGATTGTCTATAGGTTGGTTTTGTATTTAGAGTATTAAAGGCTAGAAGTTTGTTGGATAAAATTTAGCAGAAATGGGACATATCTGAGGGACTGTGGGAAGAGTGGCTGGAGGTCAGGGTTAGTGAGGGTTGAGGGTTAGCAAGAGAGTGCCTGTAGCTTTCACCAACAATGAACTTTATCAGTCTTTTCAACCTTGCAAACCAGCCAAGCAAAGATACTTCAATGTTTTAATTGGCACTTGAGTTTCTTGTTGAGGCTCAAACTCAGCAGGAGTGCCTGGGAAGAAATCAGGACACAGAAGTGAGAAGGTTGGAGTGCAGCTTTGTGACAGTGCATCAGCCAGTGGCAGAGCTGGAGAGGCTCCCAACTTAGTTCACATTTTGATGAAAAATAACATGTTTTATACTGTTATCTCACAAACAAACTGGATTTTTTCAAATTTATATGACTTATTTTATGTATTTTTGGTTATCATATCATGTAACTAAAAGTTTTTTTCTGCTTTGGAAGTTTGCAGAGGTTATGTCCTTGCTGGTGATTCCACTCCATGTATGACTTTCTGTACACGTTTTCATTCTTTTTTGATTTTAAGATTCTTATATCAATGCTGCTTCATAGTTGATCAGATTGGAAACCCTGCATTTCCTGTATGAGGTGGTGGCTGAGATGATCCATTGTTTATGAGGTGTCCAAGGCTGTAAAAAGTAGGTGGGGCCTGAGGTTTCTCTGAAGCCAGGAGCATCTACCATGAAGATGTTTGGCTTTGGGAGCAAGATGGGCAAGTGGTGCTGCTGCTGCCTCTCCCACTGTGGGAGGAGCAGCGAGGACAACCTGAGCTGTGAGGCAGAGCACACTGACAGCGCCTTCTTGGAGACAGAGATAGATAGAGATAGACAAAAAACAGACAGACTGGGTAGGATGACCCTGGGAAGATCTTGGCAAGCTCCGTAGAGCTGCCTGGTGGTGACAGTGCACAGTCCCCAGAGAACAGCTCATCCTCATGCTCGCAAACCCTGGCTTGGACAAGAGTGAGAGGAAGAAAAGATAATTGGCCAGGCAAGGGCTGGGAGGGCAGAGAACTGGGGCATGGGGTGGAGTGCACCTTCCTATCACCAGCCTACCCACTTCACCTCAGCAGGCACTGCAGCACCTGGGATGTGGAAGCCTTGGGGGAGTCAGCCTCTTTATGAGCCACAAAATGAAAATGACACTTTAGCTTGTTTCCATTGCACTCATAATTTCCCATAGTGCATTTTAGAGACAACTTTAAAATGATTTAACTCACAAAATTAGTCTATATGATATTTTATTTTTGGCTTAAATACTTTTTAAAAGAATTTGTTTAAAAAAATGTGTTGTTTTAACCTCAGCCTTCTTTTTCCATAGTACCTTTTAGAACTAAAATTTACTCAAATGCCAGAGTTAGGACAAGGAACAGGGCCAGTGGCAGGGTGACGGCCATGGCAGGACCAGGGGCAGGACTGCCAGGGCAGGGCCCTGGCATGGTCAGGTTGAGCAGGGCAGAGGCATGGTGGTACAGTGCCCACTTAAGGCTGGGCGAGGGCAGGACCAGAACTTGGACAGGGCCAGAGCCAGGGCAGAACTAGTAGTGCAGGGTCATGGCAAGGTGAAAACCATGGGCAAGGCCACAGCTAGGACAGGGCCAGAAGCAGGCCAGACTCAGGGCCAGGACAGGGTATGGCAGGATCAGGGCCTGGGAAAGGGCAAGGTAAGGACCAGTTCAGGGCCAGAGCAGGGCAGGACTAGGATAGCTTAGAGCCAAGTCAGGCAGGGCCAGTGTAGAGCAAGGACAGGACCAGGGGATGGCAGGGCAGGAACAGGGAAAGTCAGGGCTGGGACATGGACATGGCAGGGCCTACAATAAGGCAGGGCCAGAAAGGGGCCAGGGGGCCAGGCCAAGGGCAAAATCAGAGAAGGGCCAGGGCAAAGGCAGGACCAGGGAGGGGCCAAGGGAAGGGCAGGGCCAGATCAAAACCAGAGCCAGGGCAGGCAAAAGACAGGACCAGTATACGGCATGGCCTGGGTAGGGAGGGTCCTGGTAAGGTCAGGGGCAAGGGCAGGACTAGAATAGCATAGGGCCAAGGCAGGGCCAGAAAAGGGCAGGGCCAGGGCAGCACCAGGGTAGGGCAGTGTCAGCTCCATGGCATGGACAGGGCAGTGCCAGCACCGTGCAATAGCCAGAGCAGGTTCAGGGACAAGGCAGGGCCAAGGAGGGGCCAGAGCCAAGGCCGGCATAGGGGGATCCAGTGCCAAGGCACAGCCAGGGCAGGGTCAGGACATTGCCAGCATCAGTGTAGGGTCAGGCCAAGGCTGGGTCAGGGGCAGGGCCAGAGCAAGGGTAGGGACAATGCAGAACCAGGACAAGGCAAAGGCTTTTTCTCCTAGTCTGTGGCTTGTTTTCTGTCTCTTAGCACCCGTTTCATTTTTACTTTCGGAACTAAAGAAGAGGAATGGTCAGCTTTCTGTTACTATTGTAACAGTGATGGCAGAACCAAGAGAGAATGCACCCAATCTTGTAATGACACTGGAAGGCCCTGATTGTGGCAAGTCCGCTAATGGTACATTGAGCAAAGAAAGTTGAATGGTCAAGTCCCACACTGATGAAATGGGGTAGTATATGCAGGTGAAAGAGAAGTGCTTCTTGAGAGTAATATAATCTGCCATACCATTATGGGCTGCTCTTTCCTGTCCCCTTACTGAATGTTTTAATTAGAACTTTCTGTTTATGCGTCCATTTTCTTTCCAAATTATACAACTTTTTCTTTCATGTCTTCAAGAGTGATTTTCTGATCCCTGTGCAATTACTGTGTGAAGAATGTTTGGTTTAAAACAGTTTCACTTTAACCTTGTGGGCTGGGTCATTCCTTGTGTGATGGGGCTGCTCTCTTCATGGTCAGGTGCTTATAAGCATTATTGGGAACCATATATCTGATGTCTTTAGCACCCTAATTCTCAAATCCTGGCCAGCAAAACCAGCTGCAGACATTGACAAATATCCCATGGAAAAAATAATCGCAGAATCATCCTGGTCTGAGAACCACTGCACTGAAAGGACACGGTGTCAGGTGTTAGGTAACATTTTGCTTTGAATCCTCCTTATTCCATTCCACTAAATATAAGGCTAGATGCATGATCTCAGTATACTACCAACTTCCCATCTGTTAGACAAATGTGTTGCGCAGAACACCAAAGGTTATATTGATACATGGATAATGTTCTAAGCTCCATGAGGACAGAGAACCTGTTATCCAAATATGCAGCATCTCCTCCTGACTAAATTGTGGAGTACAACTTTGCTAGACTACTTTCACAATTGCTAATTCAAAAATTTACACAAAACACCTAAAATATGGCAGGTTCTTCTTTACTTTTTCTCTTAGGGGATATTTTTCAAGCATGGTATGTAAAGACAAACCCAATTATGGCAAGGTCTTGTACTTTTGGGGTTCACATTTTAGAACAAAGAGCAGCTTCAGAACTGAGTGGGCAGACAATGATGTCCATTCTATAGCCTTAGCACTGGATTCAAATTTTTCCCTGCTGCCAGCTGTGTGTTGGTTGACCTGCACTATCCAGTACAGTCCCCATGAATTGCATATCAACATGTATATCTCAAAATTAATTAATTAAAATAAACAAAAATAATCCCTCGGCCCCAGCAGCTTTATGTCACCTGCCGCCTGGACTCATGTGCTCCATGGCCCCCCTAATAAAGAGTTCAGGTGTAGGACATCTCCACCATGGCACAAAGTTCTACTACAGAGCACTGGCTTTGACAATCTAAAATTTCCTTAGGCTAGTTTCATTACCTGTAAATGAAGGTGAACTAACATTCTAGTTCTCTTCAATCTGCAGCACCTCCTTCTGCAACACTGATCCCTCCATCCCACAAAACTGAGGAGTGCACATATGACTAGTATTGCCCAAAAGGATGAGCAAAGTGACAGGTGTAATTTCTGAGCAGTAGATGTGACATCGGCCTGCGCTTTGCCAAGTTCTATCGTCTCTCTGCTGTAACATTCACAGTGTTCTCATAGAAATTTCTCAGCCAGCCTGCATCCTGGGATGAAGTGAATCAGAGCCACAGCCAATTCAACCAGAGATGTGAATGTTGAAAAAGTAAGAAACAGACATTTGTTGTTGTAAGCCACAGAGATATCTGTTGATTTCTTACTGCAGACAAGCCTAGCTAGTACCAACTGCTCTAGGAATCACACGTGAATGTGGGGAGCTGCAGTAACAAAAATTACATGTAATTTGTTTAGATGCAATACATTGGACATTTACAAGACTATGGAAATTACAAATATTTTTATTGTATTTATTGTCAAATATTTAATTAAACCGTCACCATAATAAACATTAAAACAAAGATGAGAGAGGGTAGATAATTCTTCCAACACTAGATATAGAAGTTAAAAAACTGATTAGGAGCATAGGTTAATTCTTGTGGAATTTTTACCACTTATTTACTTTAAGTGATAATCTTATAAATAATTTTTTGTTCTTGTTTTTGATTTATTCAAACAGAAGAAAGCCACAAGAAAGATAATCCACATACATAGAGAATAGTAGAATGGTAAAAGCTAATTAATCTCAAACACAACCTCTTAAAGATAAATGCAAAATATTTGAATTACACATTTCACTGTGCAAAAGGTTTGTGAATGTTTTTCTGAGCACTCCAGGGCTCAGAAGTATATTAATCAATACCCCTGGTGTCCATTTTCTTGAGACCTTGTTCATGTTTGTATTTTTTTTGTTGTTGGTCTTGTTACTTACTTACCCTACAGGTTGGGTTTCTTAAATATATTTTAAATTCATTCTCAGTCTTGTGATTTTTCCAGGCTCTTTCTTCCTATGACCCCTCATCACCTCCCGTGTCCTGCCAGGCTCTCCCACCCCTTCCCTCTCGTCATCTGCAGGGGCTTCTCACAGTTCCTGCCCTTCTGGGAACTGCTGTGCTCTTTCCTGCTCAGAGCCCTGTTACCACTTTCTTGTACTAAAATGCCTCTCCTTCTATTTGTCTTTGTGAGCTCCACCTCCACTATTCAAAGGCTCCAAAGCCCCAAGGAATAGCATCTTCTCAAAAGATTTCCTAAGAAGCTGCAAGCAATGACAGTATCTAAAGCCACCCTGTCTGCTATGGCAATGTTATATTCAACCTGGTATTGACTCTTTGTAAGTTTTCAGTTCAAGTTTATTAGGTGCTCAAATGTTAAAATTCCAGAGACACAGAGCAGAATGGAGGCTGCCAGGAGCTAAAATTGGGAGGAAATGGGAAGTTTCAGATCCACAGGTGTGAAGTTCTAGTTATGCAAAAATATGCTCTAAAGATCTGCTGTGTAACACATATCTAAATATTATTAATAAAATAAAAATATAAAAATAATTATGTTACCAGAGTTTACTGATAATATAATTTTATATTTGTTTCTGCTAAATAGACTAAGGTGTAAGGATTTGTAAACTACAAACCCAACCAAAACCAAAATATTCCTTATTTATATAATTTTTAAATTAGTAAGACTAATTCAATATTGCTAGTTTAATAAAATAGTTGTATCTTCTAAGTTATAGACAAAATTCTCATATTTTTCACTTTAAATATTTGACTTAGTTAAACATCTGTATAAATAATATAGAGTATTAATATTACTAACCAAAAATGATCAAGAAAAATCAAAATATTTTTCTTGTATCTCAGTTTTTATAATCTAAATAAACTGTTAAATAAATTGTGTATATATAAGATAAACACATTCTGTACTTTTTGTATAATTTAAAATCTTATAAATAATAGATATTCATTAAAAATCTGGGTTATTTGAAATTAAAAATGTTTTAAAAATTATTTCAAAAATTTGTAAAATAGTTCTCATCTATAAAATATGAATGTCTGAGAGATTATTTAAAATTTTTTACATCCTATGTTTTCAATAAAATTTAATAAAAATTAAATGTTTTAATTTAATAAAAATTAAAAATTTGAATTAATATATAATTCCATGTGTAAAGTAAGCCACAAAAATAAAATGTTTTAATTTTTAAAAATGTAAGAGTCATAAAATATGTACTTTATTAAAATAATTTTGCCAAATTTAGAGGTTATTTATGGGTTAATTACAAAACAAATTGGAGAGATAAAAAGAATTATAAACATAGATATATTTTTGTAAAAAAAAAAAAAATTTAAAACAGCCAGGCGCAGTGGCTCATGCCCATAATCCCAGCATATTATTAGGCCAAGGTGGGTGGATCACATGAGGCCAGGAGTTTGAGACCAGCTTGTTCACACTGGTGAATCCCTATCTGTACTATAAATACAAACATTAGCCAGCGTAGTGGTGAATGTCTGTCATCCCAGCTATGCAGGAGGCTGACTCCGGATAAACACTGGAACCTGGGTGATGGAGGTTGCAGTGAGCTGGGTGACAGCCTGGGCAACAGAGCAAGACTCTGTCTTAAAAAACAACAACAACAACCAACAAAAACAAAAAGAACCAGAAAACTTTAAAATATAATTTTATTTCGAAAAATCTTATGTAATTTTGTCTTAAGATAATTATTTTAAAAACAGAAATTAAAATGTCCAAACATATATTAGTCTATATAAATTATATTAAAATTTAAAAGCATTTAATAAAATTCTATATAATTAAATGGACTATAAACAAAAAAAGTATTTCTAAGAATTAAATTTTAATATTGAAAACACTAATATAAAGCTAAAGATGGTAATTTTCTGTCAAAAATTTTTTCTTAAAATATTAATTTACTCAATAAAAATTTTAAAAGTTGATATTTAATTTTAACATCTATTTCTCCTTAAAATTTCTCAAAATTATGTCTCAAAAGGTCAAATTTTGTTAACTTTTCTACACAAAATTTACAGACTTTGAACTACCTTTTAAAAAGATGTGAGTTTTTACTTCACTGAGATAATAACTTTTCATTTAACTTATTTGACAACTGCTATAATGTTTTTCTCCACTTCTAATTCTACTCTTATGACCTAATGCTAAAATCTTTGTTTTAAAAATATTGAAAAAAAATATTCAATATAACTCAATTTTAAACTCTTAACTCTTCTTAATATTTCTAAAGCATTCAGTATAAATAAGACATTTCTTATGAGAGTTATATATGCCCAATATCAAAATACTAATTTTCTTATTTTCATACTTTAAAATATAATATGCATTTGTATCCCTAGATACACTTTTCCTATATCTAATTAAATACGTATATTCTTTTTATAAGATTTAACTTCCAAGTTATATAAAATAATTCTCAATAAAAACAAAGCAAAACAATTAAACTACATACAATTTTTATTTAGCCTTTTGAATAATTGACCTAGACTGGGCGGGGTGTCTCACACTTGTAATCCCAGCACTTTGGGAGGATGAGGCAGGCAGATCACCTGAGGTCGAGAGTTCGATACCAGCCTGGCCAACATAGTGAAACCCCATCTCTACAAAAAATACAAAAATTAGCCAGGCATGGTGTTGTGCACCTGCAATCCCCACTATCCAGGAGACTGAGGCAGGAGAATCGCTGGAACCCAGGAGGTGGAGACTGCAGTGAGCCGAGGTCATGCCACTGCTCTCCAGCCTGGGTGACGGAGCAAGACTCCCTCTCAAAAAACAAAAAACAAAAAAATTGACCTATAAAACAAACTTTTCACATTTTATCAAGTGAATTCTCATATTGTCTTTCTGAAATTTTAATTACTAGGAAAACTAATCCTAAAAGGGGTTAAGATATTAACATCCATGCAATTTTCTATTATACTTTTCAGTGCTGTTGTAGGATCCAGGGGTTATCAGATCACTGCTGGCTTCTCAGGCTCAGGCTACAGTCTTCATAGGCACCTGACTCATCAGACAACCTAGGAAGAGGGTGAGGCTCACCACCACTGTGAGGCAGACCAGAGTTGTGGCATCAGCTTTGTGTAACTCACAGTGACAGATAGAGCAGAATGAGGCAGAAACCTCCTAGATGATACGTGCTGTCTCCACTTCCCTCCCACTGACCTGACCCACAGTTCAGAAGGGGCTTTAACCCTTCCTTAAGGGTTAAGCTCCAAACCTTCCTTAAGAGCTTCCACCTTTTCAGACATAATTATTATTGTTGTTATAATTAATAAGTTACAATTTACCTATGAGAATGGCCTGTCTTTGCATGTCCTCCCTGTCTCTACCCATAGAAAATGTTCCATTGAGTAGCAACATATTTCCTGGGCATATTTTGAAGCATGAAAGTTTGTACATGTCTGGTTTCTACCACTCACCTGATGGAATTTTAGTTTCCAGGTTAGAGATACATTCACAGGTGCACTCATAGCACAGACCTCATCCTCAGATCCTCTGATACCTTGATTTACCAGTGATGCTAGTGAGCAGCCCACACAAAGCTGGACACTGAATGTCTTCCTAAAGATACAAGACCTTGACCGTGAACTACAGGGTCACACGTACACACATAGACCACCCACCCCCATCACCTCCAAGTGCACAGGGGCTTAGTGTGTTTGTGCCTCCCTGTGTGTAAAATAAAAGAAAAATATTTTCACACACAGAAGGGTGGAGTAGGTGGGCATGCCTTGCTCCTGACACCCTGGGAGTGTACCTGCCACCCTGCACAGAAAGACACAGTTTATATGTAGGAGAGGAAGCTCTGGAGGAATCATTCCCTCTGGGCAGGGCACAGAGGAATGTCAAGGACAGGAGAAGCCTTCTGCTCTGAGTGACAGTCATGGCCCCATACTTGGTAAATTCTGCCAGGATGGAATGAGGATGGTGAAGATGGCAGGAGAGGCCAGTGGGATTGTCAGGGCCAAGTTCAGTCTCCACTGTTGGCAAGGACTAGATCTTAGCTTAATAGCCAGTAAATAATGCTGAAATTGGTATATATATTTTACAGAGATGGGTTTCTCTATGTTGCCCAGGCTGGTCTTTAATTCCTGGACTTAATGGATCCTCCTGCCTTAGCCTCCAGGAGCTCTGGGGTTGCTGGTGTGAGCCACCGAGCCCGCCTGAAATCGATATTCTCCTGACACATATATTTGCACTAATGTGCCCCACACCTGCTTGTTGTCATGTGACTCTGTCGTGCTGTTTGAGTGTTATGTGTTCTGGTCAGATCATCAATCTTTGATGACTGATGATCAGTCATTTCTTTGGGCTTTGACAATTGACAAGACCTCCACTCTGAAACGGTGGGATGGAAATTGTCTCATCCATGTTTTCTGTGAGACCTTCTGTAGTTTCATTGTCTTGGACTGACGGTTGCTGGGAGCCCGGGAATTAGTGATGTGGGCCCCAGGAGGTCCTGGAGGGGCGCCCCGGGCTCCCGCCTCGGGGAAATGTCCCGTCCCCTCTGGAGCCCAGACTGGCCGGCGCAGCCCTGGAGTCATAGGGGAGTCAGTCCCCTCCCGGCAGCTGTCAGCAGCGGAGCATGGAGGTCGCAGGGGCCTCATGTAAAAATGTTCCCGGTCCCCTTCTCCTCCCGGGGTCTCATCGTGCCTGGCTGTAGTCACCAAGAGCTCCGAGGCTGACCTCCCCCGATGGGTGCTGGATGCCCTCCGCCCACCCCAGATAGAGAACGTGATCCCAGGGGACTAGGAGTGGATGGGCGTTGGGTGCTCACCAGCCGCCTGGGATCCAGATCGGCCCGCGGGCATTGGCGCCGGGTGTCTGGCGCCACCTGGTGGACTTTCCATGCACTTGCCCCGGAGTGCCATCGCCGGCGTTTGCGCCAGGTGTCAGGCGCCACCTGGTGGACTTTCCATGTACTTTCCCCAGAGTTCCCAAGTATAATTTTTAAATAATTTTTTTAATTATTTTAATTAGACCAGTAAAGAAAATTCCACAGAATAGAAAAACCAGCGCAGAAACAATATTGGCACCAATATAATTTCAGAATATATAATATTAAATTTAAATTGGAATTACTTTGTCGTTATGTAGAAAATCATACTTTATCAAGACTTGATAGACCAGTGATAACTGTGAGATAAATCTGAGGATTATCATCTTAATAATAAGGTAAAGTCTGATTGTATTAATTTTATTAAATGTATTTTGGAGGTTCACTGGTTGATGAAAAATGTGTTAGAATTCTATTACATGGGAGCCACAATTCAGACTATGGAAAACAGTATTTAATAACTGACAATTAAAAGTAGGTGCTTGTAGAAGTGGCTTGTGAACATGAACAGATATGCTCTCCTTTGTCTGTCTACACAAGTGTGCCAAGATGGACTTTGGTTTTGTGAAGAGGGCCTTTTAATAAGCATACTCAAGAAAAGTTCCCTTCTTTCAAGTAGAGCAGAAAGTACATTTTCTCTGAATCATGCAGGTACTCACAATGTCTTTTTAAATTAAAAGTTCTCTCTTATGAATCCCCAGATGACAAATTCTTCCTGCACTAGCTTTGGGTTTTGGAGGCCCAGGACAAACAGTCATCGTAAAAATTATAAAAACACTTAAAAAGCGCCACTGAAACAGACAGTGGGAACACAGTGGTGATGCACCTATGGGCTTCAGGGCCTGTTGAGAGCCGAAAGGCAGTTCTTACGTGTGGTACGGGCTACAGGAGATTGCCCAACATTTTTTTAAAGATACCGAAGTGAAATGCTTCCCAATTATCTGCTTTATAAAGGAGACCTTCTGCATGTTCAGTAGGCAGCGAGCAGGCCAGGCGAGTCAGCCAGTACAGCTCTCTGCCAACACCATCTGGCAGTCAGCTCGAAGTTAGTCTCTGGTTTCCTTCAAGGGGAGGAGGAGAATGTATGTGGGCTTTCAGGTTTTTAGGAAGGTTCAAATTACATAAGATGCACAGTTTAATTAATGAAAAAATTCAGAAGAAAGGATTTGAAGCAAAAATAAAAAGAAATCTCATCAGAGAAGTCTGGTGGTAGCAACGATAATTATCAGTGTGTATAGGGGTGTATCTCCTCAATATTCAGAATGCATTTTTTATAAAAATGTATTGTTTAATTTACACAAAATTCTCAATTTGTAGGTGAAAAGAGTTTAGGCATTAGAGCTTAAAGAAGTGTGTCCAAGTTTCACCATCAGAAAGTGGTAAAGCCAAGGGTTCCCTGACAATGTAGGCTGGGCTAGCATTCTCTACTGCAGGGCCTTATGGTGCAATGAAAAATGAAAGAATGGAGGAAACATTGTTTCTCAAAAACAAAATAATATCCTAACTTGGGACTCACATGTTACCATCATGAAAACATTGTCTACTGCAGCCCATATAAACTCTAACACAGAATACAGATTGTGAACAGGAATGCTGTAGAGAGTAAGATGGGCCATGTAACAGGCTTTAGCATTTCATTGAAAACTCCATTTTATTTGTATTTATCTATTAACTTATTTCAAAATCAAAAGGGCAATCTAAAATTGAGTAAAACACAGAACCAGTTATTTTTCTGTTTCAACAAAAACAATTGGTTCATCACTCTACTGTCAGTTTTGTTGTTTCAGGACTGCTGGCAAATACTTAGGATGGCATTAAGTATCATTTTGTGACACTTCCATCTCTGTCTACATGCTGTGTGATGTCAGAAGAGTTACTGAACCTGCCTGCAACTCAGTTTCTAATCTCAAAGTGGAATTAATCATAGGTCCAGGATCACAAGACTGATGTGAAGGATCAATTGGCTAACCTATGCCAAATTCTTACACAAGCCCAGGTGTATGTTGGGGGAGGGTGTGCTAAGTACACCAAGCTATTCTGGGTGCTGAGATCAGGAGACTCCTGGGGTTTACTGGACCCAGAATGTTAGATGGTGCCTTGCCTCAGCCCGTGCATGGTAAGGTCATTGCCTTGTCTACATGTGCTGTGTCTCCCTTGCAGGGGGATCTTGGGGAACATTGCCCTGCAGCTACACTAACATGGATTGTGCTCTCACCATGCACCAGGCACTGTTCCAGGTGCTGACATGCACAGAGTGGGGCCTGCCTTCCAGGAGGGTACACTCTGGAGCCCATGGAATAAGTGTCAGCAGGTTATGATGATTGCTGTGAATAGTAATTCAGAGTAAGAGACACTGCATCTGCTGGAAAGAGATGCTTCAGCAGAGATGTGAGGGAGGTAAGGATGTGAGCAAAGCTATTGGCCAAGAATCCTGAACTGGCAGGAGAAAGTGGCAGGTAAATCCCAGGCTGTGTGGTAGGTACATGCTTGGCATGTTGAGAACAGTGAGGGGGGCCGGGCGCGGTGGCTCACGCCTGTAATCCCAGCACTTTGGGAGGCCGAGGTGGGCGGATCACAAGGTCAGGAGATCGAGACCATCTTGGCCAACATGGTGAAACCCCATCTCTACTAAAAACACAAAAATTAGCTGGGCGTGGTGGCGTGTGCCTGTAATCCCAGCTACTCAGGAGGCTGAGGCAGGAGAATTGCTTGAACCCAGGAGGCGGAGGTTGCAGTGAGCCGAGATCGCGCCACTGTACTCCAGTCTGGCGCCTGGCGACGGAGCGAGACTCTCTCAAAAAAAAAAAAGAACAGTGAGGGGGCCGATCTGAGAAAGCAGGAGATGGGGAGGGGGCATCATCAGGGAGGAAGGGCTGGGGTAGGGATTACATCT
Organism: Alouatta palliata; assembly: GCA_004027835.1. Taxonomy (NCBI): domain Eukaryota; kingdom Metazoa; phylum Chordata; class Mammalia; order Primates; family Atelidae; genus Alouatta; species Alouatta palliata. The sequence continues at coordinate 19,355 of PVKV010007495.1, forward strand.
CGAAGGCTGTAGTCCATGTAGGATAGCATCAGGAAGGACAGTTGACTTTTATCTGGAAGGGCAGAAAGGGCCACTGAGTGGTTTTGAGGAGGCTGGAAACATAATCCAGTTTATGTGTGACAATGATGTGACTTAAACATTAAAGCTCACTCTGAGTGCAGAGTGAAGAAATAAAGTGGAGTCTGGGGTGACGTGACAGGGGGTTAACAGAAGATGCGGTGAGGACAGTGAAGTGACGGCAGTGGCCCAGAGGAGTAGCTGTTTTGGTGAGCAGGATTAGTTGATGGGTTATGGTGGGCATGAAGGAAAGACAGAAGTCAGGGATGACCTCCAGGTATTTGACAAGAAAAAAGGACAGGTTCACCTGCCTATCATTGAGCTGGAGATGTCAGTAGGAGAAGAGGTTCAAATACAAAAGGTCGTGGGTGCAGCAGTGGGCATCTAAAGCCCCAGGAGATGCTACTGTATCTCCAGGTGGCCAGTGGTAGCAGCATCTTCTGCCTGGGAGGAGGGATGGGGGTGAGTCTAGGAAGGAGGGCAGGGTGGGAGAGGTGGCTATGGCCTGCAGGGCCATTGGGCTTGGGTTTTATCTCCTGGGCAGCAGGATACTGAGTCTGGCAGCAGGGTCAAGGGCAAGAATGGAAAGCCTTCATGAAGAGTGAGGAATAGACTTGAGCAGAATTTTGGGAGCTTCATAAAGTACCTGGAGACTTTACGATATGGGAGGAATTGAAGCATTCTAGCATGATGTTCCATGGAGCAGACTCAGAGCCGCATAAAACAACATGGTGCCTGTCCATGCTTTCCACCTTAAGAGGGGAAAGCTTTTATATGGAACCCTGGGATTGGCCCTCACTGTCCAGCCAATGTCCATCTTTGTTTTGTTTTTCAGTTACATTGTTGTTTTTCTAATATGTTTTTCTAAATGATGGGCAATGAACATTTGAGGAAAGTGTCATAAAATGGTGCCATTTAGAGGTACTCATTTAATGACCTGAGAGTAATGAAAAAATAAATGGAAGACACATTTCTCAGAAGTGTGAGATTAAATACTGAGGAAAGAGCAAACTTTAAGAAGACAGATAAGCTGCAGTTTAAAGCCCACCCAGTTCAACTCTGAAAGAATTTACCACTAAAATATATCTGCAGTTGCCATTTTCAATCCCATTCTATGGAAATCAGAAGCTGCTGTCCATATAAGAAATAACATCGTGAAGGACTACATCACGAACTGCCTTCACTAGCACTGATGGTGGTACAATACCTAAGAGATTTTTTCTTCCCCAGAAGCAACACAATGACTTGTAACCTTTCAAATACCAAGTAAAAAAAAATGTTGAAACTTAGAGCATGTGGGGAGTAAGTGGGACAAGTTTTGCAGAGAATATTCATTCAATATAAGGAAATAAGTCCTATTTTAAGAGAACCAGTGAATTAACCTGGACTAAAATTTAAGGGTAAGGAAACAAAATTCTTCACCATTTATATTATATCTATTATCAGTAATAGGGATGTAATCTCACTTCACAAAAATCCACTGCCCCAAAGAGTGGAGCCTTTACTTGTCCTTGAAGCACGAGTGCACTCCAGTTCCTCTCAGGATGAGCAGAGCTCTTGGGCTGTACACAGTTCAGTTTAAAAAACCCTAACCCTAACCTGGAGTGTCAGTGAGTCCAGGATGCCTGCTGACTGTAAACAGTTAACATCCATGTGATGAGGACATCCTGGTTTCCACCTGTAGGACTCATTCAGCACATGCTGCACGTTATAGCTCACCAAAAGCATAGCCCTGTATTTCTGTGTTACTTTGTTTATCAAGTGCTTTCAATGAGCCACAATGAAACAAAGTAAGCTGAAGTTCCTCCTTAGCAGAAGTTCTTAAAGATTATGCAGCTCGATAGCATCTGTGAAGGTCTCCTGTATGAAGACACTTACACTAGGGGCTGGGAAAACACAGTATTTGTCTTCCATGATACAACATGGGCCTTTCTCTGAATGGCTGTGAAAGTGGTGTATTTTATAACCACGCACTGCAGATGAAGCATTTTTGAGGATAGTCTTTGGACAGAAGAGAGGAAGGCTTCCCAGTTCAGAAAAATAACAAAACAACGGCAACAACGAAAAAAATCCCTCTGCTCCTACCCTGGTAGGTATCTTCAGAGCTTTTGAAGAATCTGTTTCCTACCTCCTAGCTCCTATCTTCAGTTACTACAACAAAGAACACACTGAATCCCTAGCCATGACCTCTATCATGTACAAAGATCTACAGTTGTACAAGAGGCAGTTATGGCAGGAAAGGGCAGATACTGAAATTCCTCCAAGAAAAATGTAATTATGTGCAAATGTATGTTGACATACTTAAAGTAACAAAACTAATTTTGACCAAAAAGTGGAAGCTGAGCTCTGAAATTCTTAAGCATAGGATTCTATTCCGTCGCTATGAAAATGATTTGGGCATTCATGAGTGGGATTCAGAGCCAAGTGGGATGGTGTTTCCCTGAAACTGGTAGAGCAATGTGTCTTTGTCTCTGCTTCTGGACAGAGCCACAGAAAATACTGCTAGCAGAGATATCCCTGTGGCTGCACAGTCTCCGCCTGGTCAGTCGTGAAGTCAAGCCCTTGTCTCTGGACAGCTAAGGCTGTTACCATCGAATGCAATTTAGAAACATTTTCTCCACAGAGAATGGAGCAGCTTAGGAAAATTTACTTTCAACATTAAGGTACGGTTTTCTGCTAGTGCTTATGCTGCCACTTTGATTTTTAAGGTAAAGAGACAGTAAAGACCTTCTGAAACCTGAGCCCCTGGGTATGGCCTAAAATTGAGTGACCAACCTGATTACAGTTACGAAATCCATGAGAAGTGCAGCCTCAGGCCAGATCTGGTTTGACCAATGGTTATGTGGAAGGAAAATGAAATAAAATAGAACAAAATATAGTTTAAATAATAAGCATAACACAGGTAGTGGTTAATTTTAAGTAAAGGTCATTTAAGAATTGTAAAAAGGCTAAGGAATTTAAGTAACCTCTCCCTAGTGAAACTTACAAGCTGGAGCTGCAAGGATATCTTGCATTCCAGCTTAGTTGTAAGCTGTATTTAGAAAAATGTAGAGGCAAAGCAGACCTGGTACCTCCATCTCTCTAGATAGATAAGAGCACCTGCGCATATCTTTAGGTTTGCAGCCCGCACATACTTCTGCATTTCCTGTTCTTCAGATCCCCTTGGGTGTCCTCCCCAACCTTTTGACCCCCTACCTCAGCTGCAAGGTTATGGAGTCAAGTGACCATGAAGCCCAAGATTGTAAAACCTGATTGACTCTGTTTGTTTGAAACCCAGTTCCTGCCTTATTTTCCTGCCTCAAACTGCATATAAGGTAAACTGTCTTCTTTGTGTCAGCGGCCATTTAAGGCATGAGCCTGCTGCTAGTCTGGGCACCGAGTTAAAGTTCTCTTCAGTCTCCATTGGTGTCTTTATCTTCTTTGGCTGTAATTTTGCTACAACATTTGGTGAGTCAGCCAGGAGAGAGATAAAACAGGCTTACTGTCTCCTTGGCCTGTGGGGCTTTGGCCCTGGGATTGGGGAGATCCAGTTCCTAGGTATGTTGACGGGAGAGCTTTTCCACAACAAGGGCTTGGTTCTCCCACATCCCAAGGCCTACCCCTATCGGCGCAATAGGAACCTGAAGGGAGATTGCAAGACAACTTTCCCTGCAGCATACTCCAAGAATCACGGTAAGAAAAGAGGGCCCTATAGATGAAAGAGAGGTTGCCATAGAGGGCATATGAAAGAGAGGCTGCTGTAGAGGGCAGACTGTTGGAAATAAATTTTGGAAATAGATGATCAGTGCAACAAAGAAAAATTAGTACTGAGACAAAGGATCTTTCAGCAATGCAATTTTTACTTCCCGGACTGCAGGTAGGGTACTCTCACTTGCCATATTGCCACGAGAGTACAAAGAATAAAGGAACATACACAAATTTATCCCTTAGGCATTTGAGGTCATCCTTACCACTATGCCTGATCTCCATTGGCTGGAGCCACACCTCACAATCTACACTAAAACCTGGTTGGCTAACAAAACTTTTCTAAACAGGTATAAGCAATGGAGAGCTGTGACATGCCTGTGAGCCCATCCAGCACAAATATTTTGGTTAAAGTACAAGGACATAGAGTGTACTATCTGCCTGTAAGCATGGCATATTTAATAGCTAAATAAGATAGGGCTTAACAAAGACTTATTAACACACTTATTCTTGAACAAGAAAGGAAACTTCGAAAAGGAACTTTTCTATTTCCCACACAGACGACAGAGAGGCTGTCGTAGAGGACAGACAAAATAGAGGCTGTTGTATAGGGCAGACACAAATCCTGCAGTGAAGTACAGCTTGCTGGCAGGGTGTGTGGGTGCATGTGAACCCACCTGGGACATGAGAGAGGCTCATTTCATTTGATGAGGAGTCCTGGTGGGGGAGGTCAGTGTGCAGGCATGTTGGAAGCCACCTGGGACACAAGAGAGGCTTGTTTTGTTCAATGAGGAGTCTTAGGGTGGGGTAGGTGTGTGAAAGTGTGTGAAATAGATGTCTCCTGGAGGAGCCAATGAGGGAAGTGAAATGTGAGGGGCCGCAGGTCCATTAGAGGGGACCAAGCTGGCCCAAAAGAGATCAAAAAGGCTATATCATATAAGCCTTTAGAGAGTGACTACTTCAAGCAGTTATTACAGAACTCTTAGCCTGCCCAGTAATTAATAGTAAGTCAATGAGCTGTATGTTTATAAAAAGAGAAAGGTATTACAGTCTGCAGCCACTGCCAAGCCAAAAAGAAAAAAAAAAGCAGGTGTGGGGAAGCTCCGGCGGGAAAGTTCTCCTGATGTGCCTTCTGCCCGGGTGGGGAACAAGCAGTACAAGCCGAAAGGAGCAAGCAGCACCTGGGCGGGGTCAGCCCAGCTGCCATCCCAGGACCTGCACCACCACAGGTTGCTCTCCGCAGGTGTCACATAGTGAAATTTCATCTGTTCTTTGTATACAAGCAGCTTCCCATATTGTAATTCTCTGCTATGTTTTAAGTAAAATGTAAGGTTTGTAAAACCTTTTTTCTGCTATTAGCCACTGTTGTTATTTCAATCCTACTCTTAACATGGCTCTTTTAAAATCCAATTTAATTAAAACAGCAACCTCTAAAAAATATACTAAAAACCCATAAATTAGTAAGGAGCAATTAAAAGTCAGCCATATAGCTTTGCTCCTCAGTAGAAAAGAATTTCCTAATTAATTAATGAGTTGCAAGTCCTATTTTCTATCTAAAAATGCAATACTACTAGCACAAGCCTTATTTACCCTTAATTTTGAAAATTTAAATAATAAATTTCAGTCAGCTATAAAACGAGGCCCACAAATTAAATAGCAATTAAGAGATAAGCATGTAAAACCACACATTACCTTTAAAGGAGAACTTTATACCAAATTAAATAATGTTAGTTAAATTAAAAAATAAAAATGTTAAGCTCATTCTCAGAAAGTAAAAAAAAAAATTGTGTATAAGTATAGTGAAAACATATGCATGAAAGACTAATTAAAGATAGTCTTCTCTCTGCTAGTAAGTCGTTGTTTTCAGAACAGTTTGCCAACTTAAGGTCTATAAATGTGGTCAGCCTAAAAACTCAATTGCAAGATTTAAGGTATTCTACCTGTGGCTTTAAGCACATGGTTAAAGTAGATTATTTAAGTCTCTGCTTCTAAAATATTTTCAGATTTCCTCTTCAAACTTCATGTTACTAATCTCAACTTGTCATCTTAATGATTAATGCAGTCTATTGCTAAGCTGATCTTAACATCAAGATTCCTTTAAGGAAAGAGAAATTCAAGGCAGTATTGCACTTCTCCATGCTTAATTAATAGGTCAGGTAAAAAAGGGAAGGTTGCATTCTAGTAAAGACCACATAATTCAATCACATACTCTAAGTTTACTAGCAGTCAAAGAGCTAAAATTGAAGCTGTAATACTGTAAACCTTTCTCTGCTCAGCCCATAAATATAGTAAGTGACTTGGCTTACTCAGTTTATTTATTACAAAATCTTAAAACAGCTTTAATTAAGTCTAATCTCAAGCCCACAGCTCAAACAAACTTACAAGTGGTAAAATCACTGCTTATCCAAGACAGACAGAAACAGAAAGATTAGAGAGAGAAATAGAAAAAAAAATCAGTAAGGAGAAAGAGAAAGGGTAAGGAAGGCAAAGAGAGAAAGAAAGGAATGGAAAGACTAAAAGGAGAGATAAAGTAAGTAAAGAAAGAAATATTCATAAAGTTATAAAATTGAACCTTTAATAAGAAGGTTATAAAATGAAAAAAGTTAAGTATGTCTAAGTTTGTGAGTGAATGTTGTTAAAATTGTTATAGAAGGGAATTTATTATGCAAGTAAGTTGTATGAGTTTTGCTTTACAGTCTAAGCAGGTTTTAAAATATTTTAAAAGTATTTCTGTGTGTGAACATATTGGTTAAAAGTTAAAGAAGTATCATCCAGTTTTTCTGAAACCTGGCAACAAGTTTTTCTTAAAGCTTTAACCTGCTCTTTTACAAAGATTATAAAATGTCTCTTAGCACAGGCATCAATGCTAGACTTTCCAGTACACTAGCACCAACAAAGAAACTTTGATGAGGATACCCTCATCAAAAAATGGAAAGAAGAAAAACTTGAGCCAGCCTAGGACACAAGCCCCAGACCTCACCTAAGGAATGCTAAAGAGGGCGACGCAAAAGCGTAAGTGAATCCTACTTAAGATTTGTGTATTTTTTATTCTTTCACTCTGCCTGTAACCTGTGACTGCTGCATTCTGTCAAACTCATCTTCTACTCTACATTTTTCTGCCCTGTTACTTAAACTAACACCCTATTCACAGCTTCTATCAAGCAACTGCTATCTGCTGCATTTGAATCCCAGATTTCTCTCTTTTGGCTAAGCCTCTATATGAAGCTGAGAGGAGGTAAAAAAGAGCCCCTCCTCTCGGAGACAGAGCAAGCAACAGCTTTCAAAGAATTAAAAGGGCATTAATTCAAGCCCCAGGCTTAGGACTCCCTAACAAACTAAACCTTTCCTTTCATACATAAATGAAAGAAAGGGGAATGGCTGTTGGAGTCCTAAGGCAAATGCTTGGGTCATGGCACCGGCCTGCAGCCTATCTTTCCAAACAATTGGATTCTGTTGGCCCCATGGTTTTAAAGCAGTAAGGGCCACAGCCCTGCTGGTTCTGGAAGCTGGCAAGCTAACTTTAGGGCAAAAATGAATTATCCAGGTGCCACAAACCATAATTATCCTGCTAGACCAAAACAGGACACCGCTGGCTAACCCAAGGATGACCAGATACCCAGGGCTCTTATGTGACAACCCTAACATAGTTGTGGAAACACTAAACACCTTAAATCCAGCCACTTTATTACCCATAGAAGAGCCTGAAATACCCCCCGCAAATTATTGCGTAGATGTGGTGGGTGAGGTATTCTCAAGCCAGAAAGATTTAACTGACCAGTCTTTCCATGACTCAGATGTGGATTATTTCACAGACAGCAGCAGTTTTATGTCAGAAGGAATCCACCAAGCAGGATATGCTGTAGTAACATATGACTCTGGGCGCAGTGGAGGCTCAGTAATCCAGGCAATGCCCTTATCTGGAGGGGCATCAGCATGAAAGGCTGAGCTAACTGCTTAAACAAGAGTCTTGTTGCTGGCAAAAGGAAAGGTAATTAATATCTATACTGACTCCAAATACGCTTTTGCTGTGCTACATGTCCTTGAAGCCATGTACACGGAAATAGGGCTCCTCACAGCAGCAGGAAAAGAAATAAAGAACAAAGAAGAAATTTTGTAGCTCTTAGATGCTGTATGGACACCAGAAAAGGCAGCTGTCTTGCACTGCAAGGGACATCAGGCAGATGATTCTTATGAATCTAGAAGGAATAGAAAAGCAGATAGAGAGGCTAAGCCAGCCACTATGACAGCTCACCCACCACAGAACAAAGCTTTAGAGATGCCTCTCCTTCCAGAACCCCTACCTATAGAAAAACCAAGTTATTTCTCTAAAAATAATAATAATAATTTTTTTTAAAAGCCTTGTTTGCTTAGGAGGCAGGACAGTATATCAAAAGGAGTTGGTCATAATTCTTGGATGGGAGGCTAGCCATCCCTGACGTAATGGCTCATATGTTTGTAATGTAATTTCATGAAGGGACACATGTGAGAAAAACTGCTTTGGAGGCTTTAATCAGATGGCATTTTCGTGTGCGACATCTCACTGCTGTAACTCTGGCAGTCTGTGAAAATGCCTGACTTGTACACAGAGCAGCCCAGGGCAGGGGCCAGTTTGGCCTCCAGGCATTCAAGAAGTAGGAGCAACCTCATGTGAAAACTTGCTTGTTGTAGGCTTTACCGAAATGCTCTGGACAGGGTATTATCTGTATATGCTTGTGTTCATTTGTACCTACTCTGGGTGGGTAGAAGCTTTTCCCACTGGCACTGAAAAGGCCAGGGAGGTAACCAAAGTATTACTAAAGACATTAGTTCTAGATTTGGGCTGCCTGTGACTCTTGGGTCTGACAATGGGCCAGTATTCATAGCTGAAGTTGTCCAGAGTCTTTCTTAACCACTAAAAATTAATTGGAAATTCCACACTGCCTACCACCCCCAGAGCTCAGGGAAGTTGGAGTGAATAAACCAGACTTTAAAATAGCTGTTTAAAACAAATTCTGCCAAGAGTCCCATTTACAGTGGAATCAGGTATTGCCCATGATCCTACTTCAGGTCAGCTGCACCCAACCAGACAAACTAGGTATTCACCTTATGAAATCTGGTTCAAGAAACCTCCTCCCCTTATTATCGAAATAAAAGGTAACCTCAGGGAAATAGGAGAACTAACATTAAAAAAACAAATGCAGGTCTTAGGTACAGTTATAAAAAAAAAAGGTACAACACATGGCTGGAGCCTGAGGAGTCCTCGTCAGATAAGTAAAATCTGGACTGAAATCTGAATACTTGGTGCTACTTTAGTAATATTGACTGTTATGCCGCTATGCTGTCATTGTTGCTGTTCCTTGAAGGGCATTCCTTGCCCATGCCTGGTGTAAAAATGCTGCTTCCTATTTTAATCATGTTAGCCCTATGGCAGACTTAAAAAGGGGGGAAGCTTTGGATGCATGTCCTATGTGTACTCATACTACATGAATAGGAAACACAGAAGTTAAAAACTTTGTGTATCAAACCCATTATAGTTGTGAAGGAACTCCCCTAGGTACTTGTATATATAACCAAACTACTTACTGTGATCTTGGTGATAATCAACCCTATTTCTGCTAGGACCCCAAAATTCTATCCGGGACGTGGTTCAAACTTCCTGGTAAGTCTGGAAAGGGATCTCTTTATAATTCCGTTTGGGTACCCTCCTCTCCTTAGGGCAGCATGTGTCTGTATTTAGATGTCTGCCAAATAATGAGAACACTTCTTAAAACTAAGGTGCTAACAGTGCATCCACTCTGCTGTAGCTACCCTCACAATGGAGTATCGTCAGCATGTGCTTCTCATTCTTGTTATATTCCGAATTCCAAAAAATAAAGGAGATTATACGCATTCATTTGCACCTGTCATACTGTGTATTGGGTTAGTGATTCCCCATGGACGAAGGACATATACAAACCTCTCCATAGAATGGTATAACTATGACAGCTGTGTAGTAGGAAGCTCCTGTAGCCTCATTGAATTTGATGTTCAAAATCCAAATTCACCCAATTGGACAATAGGCACTAAGGTCCCAGTTGGGTAGAGCAATCCTCTAGTATTTGGCTCTTGAAGACTTCCATTATTGAAAAAGACTGTATAGCTCATTGGGAAGCCACCTATACACACCCTGTAGGTGAATTGGCTTGTTTAAGGCAACAGTACTATAACAAAGCTACAGGAAAAATTTCATGTTGAGAAGAAAATAGAGAAGGTAAAGGCAGCTCAAAACCATCTCGCCCTAACCCGTTTTCTAGGTTCCCTTCTTTCAGTCACTGTTGGTACCAACTAGAGGCCCTGAACTCGTGGTAAGCACCTGCAGGCCTCAACTGGATCTGTGGTCGACAAGCCTACAGGCAGTTGCCAGAAACATGGACAGGAGCTTGTGTGTTAAGTAGTATTAAACCATTATTCTGTTACCCTTAAGATAAGGAAAGACTTTAGGAAATCCTATTTATAATAAGCCTAGTCAGGAGCAAATGATCAGTGAACTTAAGAAAAGGATATACAAATCAGTGATTGGAGAGATACAGATTGGCCTTCAGAGAGAATAATTAACTATTATGGTCCAGCTACTTGGGCCCAAGATGGATTGTGTGGATATTGTACTCCCATCTACATGATTAATCATATCATCAGATTACAGGCAGTACTGGAAATTATAACTAATGAAATATTTAAAGCTTTGTATTTGTTAGCTGTACAATCTACACAAATGAGAAATACAATTTATGAAAGCAGACTAGCATTAAACTATCTGCTGACCTCAGAGGGAGGAGTCTGTGGTAAGTTTAACTTAATTAACTGTTGTATAGAAATTTGTGACAACAGACAGGTAGTTATGGAAATTATTGCCAAGATGAGAAAGTTATCCTATGTTCCAGTCCAATTCTGGAAAGGCTGGACTCCTGACTCTCTTTTTGGTGCATGGTTTTCATCTTTTGGTATTTAAGAATCTCATAGGGAGTGTAGTACTTATATTAGGTGACTGTCCACTATTCCCTTGTTTATCGCTCTTCCTCGTTAGGAGCATACAGTCCACTACAGAGGCGGTGTCGACAAGACACACCCCCTCCCAAATAATGGCACTAAGTAAGTAACAGGTATTGTCTGCAGAATAAAGCTCATCTCATGAAAAGGTAGAAAATTATAAAATTAACATAGGTCTTCTATACAGTATTTTCCTTTCCCATGTCTCCTTTCCTTACCTTTTATGTGACTTAGAAAACACAGACATGCAAGAATGGAGTGAAGAGGCTAAGCCTTAGATGTTACTTGAAACATAACTTGCTAAGGTGTAATCTAACTCCTATCTAGGCAAAGAGAAATGGCATAATGGAAAAACTCTAAGTTTAACTTCTTCTGGCTTACCTGTGCTCCTCTAAGAAAAAAAAAGAGAAGCCAAAAAATTGTGCCTCCCAGGTGGATGTGTGGTTAATGTCGGGTAAGACTCCCTGAAAGATGGGTGCGACCTAAAGCAGGCACAGCTGCGGGGAAGTCAATAGAGGCAAAGGTCAAGCCAAGAGCCATTCTGCTCTCACAGAGAAAACAAGCAGTGCTAGGAGCAGGTACCCCAGCAGAGTACCTTCTCAGGCAAACAGGTGAATTGCCTTGTGGCAGGCATTGGGCTTTATCCTACTATCCTAGAATCACGAGCATCGTAAAGAGGAAGGTAAAAGCTTTCTGATAACAGATTCTTTTAAAAGAAAGCTTTTAAAGGGGGGAATGTGGCAGGAAAAATAAAAATGAAATAAAATAGAACAAAATATAGTTTAAATAAGCACAATACAGGTAGTAGTTAACTTAAAGTATAGGCCATTTAAGAGTTGTAAAAAGACTAAGGAATTTAAACTCTCCCCAGTGAAGCTGAGAAGTTGGAACTGCAAGCTTGCATTCCAGGCTAAGTTGTAAGCTGCATTTAGAAAAAAAAAAAAATAGAGGCAAAGCAGACCTGGTACCACGCTCTCTCTACATAGATAAGAGCACCAGAGCATATCTTTAAGTCTGCAGCCTGCACAAAGTTCTGCACTTCCTTTTCTTCTGATCTCCTCGGCGTCCTCCCCAAGCTTTTGACCCGCTACCTCAGCTGCAAGGTGATAGAGTCAAATGAGCACAAAGCCCAAGACTGTAAAACTTGATTGACTGCTTTTGTCTGACACCTGCTACCTGCCTTATTTTCCTTCCTCAAACCACGGAGAAGCTCAACTGCCGTCTTTGTTGCGGTCGGCAGCCATCTTAGGCAGGAGCATGCTGGCCTGGGTGCCCGAATTACAGTTCTCTTTGGTCTCCATCGGTCTCTTTGCCTTCCTTGGCTGGAATTTTGCTACAACAGTGACACAACTAGGTAGGTATAAAATATAACCTTCTTTTGTTCCCCCCAGAAACCCTGAAGAAGACATTAAGGCTGTTCACTGATGTGAGCTATGCTAGGCTTAGTGCTTTGTCTTTCCAAAGCGTGCAACTACTATGGATGTTAGAGAACGGGGAATTCAATGTTTTTAAATACTAAATCACAGAGTTAAAAAAAAGTATATGTCTGTGGGCTCCATACTAATAGAAATGAATTTTAGCTTCTTAGAGCTAAACTCTAAGAATGCATTGATATGCAATGCAAATATGCATTGATAGGTGATGTGAAAATTAGATCAAAAGAACTTTATACTCTATTAGTATATTCAAAAGGGAATAACTTTAGGACCCATAAAGTATTGAAAATGACTGACTTTTAAGAACTGGGTAGAGTAGTCAGGCATCTATTCAGACCTCAGCATCTCTCCGTGGATGGTGGCTCTCAGTTCTGATCTAAGCCCTTTCGTGGGAGAGAAAACACTTTAAGCAGAGCTGGGGCCTGACAGCCAGGCACTTCAAGGAAGTGCCAGGAATCATATGATCATCTCCCAAGTCCCCAGGACACTCATTTCTTGGGAACCACAGCTGGCTTTCTGTTTGTTAAGTCACCCTTGAAGCCAAATTTGCAGTTAAGCACTCAGTTTTTCAAAACTGATTACTATTTGCACATCCAAAAGCAGCTGTAGAAACCTGAGGTGGGATCCATACTCCTCAGATGTGGGGCTGTCTTCTGGGTTTGTGGACTCCTTGTCCTCCCGGATACCATTCTCTGTTTGTCTAGATCTTCTAGGGGAGTTTCTAGATTTATTCTGCTTATACTGGGTAACATTTTGTGACCTGGGTAATTTCATTGAACAGACAAAAAATGTTCTGTGTACTCCCTGAGACTCAGTTCACTCTTCTTGAGGGTTTATTGCGTGACACTGGATCCCAGGGAATGTGCTGTGAGCTGGCACACTGAAGAGTGCAGGACCCCAGAGATGACAAAGACTCCATCAAGTCTGCTACTCACTCTCCAATCCTGTCATATCATTCACAGCACAAATGCTCTCAATCCAACTAAGGATGGAGTGAAGTTTAAGTACAGCAACCTCGCAAAGTTTTTCAGCATCCCCTCTGTGCCTCAGCACCCCAGGCAGGTGACTCTTAACAATATGAGAACTCAGTCTGTATGTGTTTAAACCAAACTTCTGAAATCCCGAGTGGATTAGGCTCTGCTTGTCCAGTTGCAATAGCTAATTGGTTGTTAAAATGATGAAAATAGTGACATAAACCAGCTCTGTAGAATGACAAAATGATAGATTTTGAACATCAGGTTAGATGGATGGATAACCAGCCGCAATGAGAGTATCCCTGGATGTTTGACAACTAAGGTTTATCAATACAAAACAGTCCCCTAGGCAGAGTGGGAGCTGTGTTCTCAGATTGGAGTCTTCACGTGACTCCCTGGTTTTTTTAATCTTGAGAAGAATTGGTAAGAAATAATGTTTTAACGCTTTTTCTTGTTTCTCTTTTTATAAGCTTTTCACAGATGTCAACCAGCTCAGTAAAAGATGAGAGCGGTGACGACATCACAACACTTAGCAGTATGGGCTTCTGGACGGCTGTGACAACAGACGTCAGCCTGGGCTGGGAGGTGAGTGTGTTCTGCACAGCTGAGCCTGGCAAGAACCCAGGAAGAGCTTAAGCCTTGTCTCAAGCTTGTGTTTGCTCTGATTCAAACAATTCCTAAAAGAGCTTCCCTGCCAGGATTTTGATCTGATGGCTGTTCCACTCTTGCCAAGGATCATGTATCCAATGTTATCATTTTCTAGACTCAAGGAGCTGGGGAAAGTGGTCTCCCCAAGGCATCCTCGCAAAAGCCCGTCTTCCCAGGTAATCTTAAGGTCTAGTCTGGTTAACCTAAAGAGGAACCAACTTTCAGGAGTTACTAAAGCAGAGATTAACCTATTTTAAGAAATAATATAAAATCAACCTCATACTCTTATTTCTATGCAAGTTCTTTTCATAAATCCACTATGGAACGCAATTATCCTTTAAGGTTATACATTTAATTCTTCACTGCAGCCATAGTCATAGTATTTACTTTCACTCTATGGAACTCAGTAGAAATAAACTGATGTAGATTGTGCTTCTAGGGTACACCTGACAGCTTAATTTCATACTGAGAATTGTGTGCAGTTTCCAGGCACGTGCAATGCACTTGGCTCTGTAGTTTAGACGTGGTGCCTAAACTTGCTCTGTTAGGTGAGGTAGAGACCTTCCAGCAAATACGTTCTTGGAGGGAAAAGTTTAGTTCTCCAGCATTTGCATTTTTAACGGGGAGATTCACTTAAAGCATGAGTTGGCACTCTCTGCCTTTGGGCACAGGCCTGTTGACAGTCTCTTACTCTGTCCTCTGAATTATGTTCTTAGGCCTCTTTGTCCAGCAGTCCAGTCCCTTGAACATAGTCAGAAGGATCAGAACATCTACAGGAGCCCTAAGCTGCCATCAGTGCTTGTGGTATTCTCTCATCCTCTCTGCTTTCCACTTCTGCAGAGAGGGAGGATACCACAGAGAGCCTCCAGGGCCACCTTGCTGGGGCTGGCATCTCATTGAGGAGACAGGCACACTGCATCATACAGTGCACAGCATCACAGAGACACCTGCTCACACACAGATGCATGCCATGAGGACAGTCACCACACCGCTAGGAGCTGGAGAGACAGGCCCGCAGAGCAGCTGGGAGTTGTTCAGTGTGGGTTGTGGTGCAATTTGAATGTGCTTTCTACTCATGAATGTGGGAAGTTACAGGGCCTTGGTAGTGCTCAGGGAACATACAGGTTTCTCCCCACCAACCAAATATTATTAGCCACTTTTATTACTTTAGGTATTTCCAATAATTTTGTTTGAAATCATAGTCTCCCATGATAGGGCTTTCTATAATGATTCAAAAATGCTGCATAAAGAGAAGAGGGTCTTCCTTTCTGTCTCAGGACACACTGGGCACATTCTCATCCATCATTTCCCTGAGACCACCCAGGGCCTCCAGATTTGACTGGAAATGCAGCTCCCCTCATCCTGAACTGCTCAACCCTTTTTAAAGCCCCTCGTTATGGCGAGGGCATGGCTGTGCACTGCCGGCCTGGCGTTACTGTTCCAGGTTTACAGAGGATGAAATGGAAGCTCAGGTGTTTTCGAAACCACCCAAGGCCTCATAGCGAGGCCCCAGCCCAGGTCTTTTCAAGACTACTCCCCAGGGAGCAGAAAGATGAGGAAAACCAAGCTGCCTTCTGTATAATGGGAATTTTATTTCTTGGTATAGTGGGAGAGCAGTGTGGTTTTATTTGGTAATTGTCAAGTCAAGATGGATGACCGTTCTCTAATTGCTATTTTTGGGTTGGGGGAGGTAGAACTTTTGGTTTTCGTTGTGTAGCAGCAAGTTACTGGTCTTCCCTCATAAGCACCTGAAGTACAGGGTGGCCACCTGTCTCAGAAAGCATGCCAGATCTTGTGATACATACACTATTGTGTATGTTATATCGATCATATAGAGATCATAACCAAGTGGGGCAGTGACTTTCTGTCATCTCTTGTGCAAACTCATGTGAGAACACACAGTGAGGGCCACCTTAGGGAATGTCCCCTGGGATGTCCCCTGGTCCTTGCACTGCTGGCAGAAGAGCCGGTCCCCCCATAAGCTCTTGTGTAGGAGACTGCAACAGGCAAAGAAGGAGTCCCTAGAAGTCAGGTTGTGCCAGCACCACATGGTTCTTCCTGGCTCTGAGAATCCCATGGCTGCTCCACCCAAGGTCACTTGTGCATGCCTGTGTAATCAAAAGATCTGGGCAAACATTTTAGAATGCTGACAATTTTACCATTGTAATAAAATGTGCTGCTCCGAGTGCATAACACCTGACACCTGTGCACTGAATGCCACTCTGCGTCATCTTTTTACACAATACATATTCCCCTGTGCTGTTTTTACTTTGAGGAAGACATATTTTTATGATTATTCACACTCCATTTAGATTTTCTTCATTAGTGGAAACAAGTGCTTAATTTATGAATTGGGGAAATCTGACGTAGTAAAAAAAAAAAACAAAAAAAAAAACATAAGCTTTGGAGTTAGGCTGACTTAAATTCAGCTCCTGACTGTCATTGAGTCGTCACGAATCCTTGGCCATTATATTTTGATCTCCTAGATCCAGTGTATGTTTGTGGGGTTTGTTTGTTTGTTTGTTTGTTTTCTCTCTTTTCTGATGCACTCTTGTTTGAAAACGGCTAGTACATATGCATGTTCCAAGAGTGGCCACTTGGCGGCAGCACTGTCAGATTTTTGCTTCATGATTGGCGATCAGTATCAAACAGCATGATCGGTAACTTGAAGGATATATATGTATCTAGAGTGTTGAACTAGACACTGAGATGTGTTTGTATATATGCACAAGCATACATATCTATACGTTGTCAAGTTCAAAGTGTCAAGTTCAAGGCTTCCTTCATGAAACCAGATGTGTTGGCTAACTTTCAATTTTTAAGGTAACACTTATTTTATATTGGCAAGAATCAAAATATGATTTAAAAATTTCTAAAACATGGGAGATTACAAAGTGTGGAATATGGTGATAACACAAAGACGGTAGAGAATCAATGTTAATATTTTGATGTGTATCATGTTTGTGTGTCTGCGTATAGACACATATGAATAAATATATGTATGCCTGTGTGTATGCCCACATAGTCTCCTATAGTTTTGGAGTGGCCTCGCTTGCTGAAAACATATGAATGGCTTTGTAATTTAAAATATGCAGTATTGAAAACACTTTTCGATGTCATAAAACATTGTTTTGAAACTTAGTGTTATAGCATATTCCATCATGTGATTATCCTGTGTTTATATAATTTCTATAAAAATTTCATATTATTTTCATTTTTTCTCTGTGATGACATTGTGTGGTTCAGGTACCTACATATATCCTTTGAATAAATCCCAGGAATTGGACAAAACATAAATCTTTTCATATAAATTTTTAAACTGTTCTCTAGAAAAATGATACCAGTTTCACTTCCATCAACAGAGAGTAGAGGTCCTCTATTACTTCCTCTCTGGCACCTTGTATATAAACACGAAAATGAAGTTCCAGCCTATTTTTCTGCATGAGATGCAACTAGCACAGCCAGTCTATCAAAAAGTGTATATAGCAGTTATACGTCTCAACATTTCTAGTCACGTCAGCTTTGTTTTTTTTGTTTTGGGACCTGCCTCAAAAGAGCTCCCTTGTCCTGACTTAATTTTGAATGTGCCTTGTTCCCAAGCTTGGAGACATGGAGTCTGCCTGGTGTACCACTGCCATTTTCTCTGTCTGCTTCTGCTGAGCTCCCTGTAGACACGCACGCTCACCCTCCCTCATTTTGTCGGTCACTGAAGAGGGAGACTTCGCACTAGCCTGCTGTGGAGGCTGGCAGTGGGGCCGGGGGCAGCACACTGGGCGGACTGCTGTTGACTTCCCAGTTGAAGGTCTGTGTTTCCTGCTGAGCATCTTTTGAAAAAGGACTGTGTCAATCATGTATGACACGTGTGATACACGTGTCCTGTGTAATGCAATGTACTCCATGTCATCCCAGCACCGGGCACTCAGGAGGAGCTTATGTGTGCTTGTGAAGGAATGAATGATAATAGAATGAATGAGAGATGAGGCCATCTCACCGCTTGAACCTAGTATGAAGGCTTTGGAAGGAGACCAAGAGAATGTCTGGTTCACAGACATGTTTTGTACTTAGGTTTTTGTCAGTTTAATAAAGTATCAGATTTATTTGTGCAAAAATTGTACTTGCAGCATGCAAATGAGGACATTTCAACACACATTGCTTGCATATTTAGTTTGAAAACATAATCAGAAGTATTGTGGGCCTGTTGTTTAGGCAGTCTGCAGCCACTGCGGTCAGTTCTGTTTGGCCAGGCCATGCTTTGAACTGTTGGGCACACATCACACAGGAACACATCATACTTTGCCTGCATACTTTGCATCTTCAGCACGTATTTGCTTTCTCAGGTCCTGACCCCAGAAAGTCTACAGACACTCTCCTACTAATGATAGAGCAACCAGGGCTTCAGAAATATTAATCCATTTAAATTGCATAACACCCTAAAATTTTGGTAATATCCTTATCCCCCTTCACAGATAAGATGGATGAAATAGTTAAAAGTGAATACATAGCAATATAACCCATCCATAATGTCCAGATGCAAAACCTCTTGGGCTCTCCCTATTTTCTTAGACAGAATATCTAACAAGCATGCAACAGGAAACTTTGTGCACTGCTCAGCCATGGGGACTGAAAATAATATCCACGAGGTGGCGCCATGGCCCCGTGTATGGAGGGGAAGACAGGCAGAGGGGTGTTCTAGAACCCCGTTAAATTCCTGGTTTCACGGAAGCTCTGTCAGGGATGATGAGGTGCTGCATATCTGGAGAGTGTTCCCAAGCCCCTTGGCGGGTCTGCGTGGCTTTGGGATTGTTCACAGCCAGGGAATCTGTGCTCAGCCCGGGTCCTCCCTAGAGTGCAGCCAGCCTGCACCCAACAACGCGCTTGCAGACACCAGAGCCAGAGTCAGGGTCACAGCGCTGCTACTGCAGGTATCTCTCCCCTCCCGGCCAGGGGAGAAAAGTGAGCCACATGACCAGCTCTCCAAATTTCAGCTCTGACAGTGGTCCCTTGCGTAGGCAGAAGCTGATGGTCTCATCCCCTGGTGCTCTGTATCCGAGCCTTGAAGCAAGATGCCCCATAAACACCTGCCAAGTGCACTGGGTGGCAGAAAATCCAGAGCAGTCACCACCTCACAAGTGTGCGGCTGATGGGGGCAGATTTCCATGTTTGCTGTGAGAATAGTTAGGCATTCGCCCCATGCTGTTGGAGAAGGAAGACTTGGCAAGGTGCTCCCTGCCCAAAGTGTTTTCCTGCTGGCCTGGAGTCTGGAGTTTAGTCTTTCCACCTATAACCTGCGCTGTTTGAAAGAGTGGACAGGACATCCATGGCACTCTAAGGTAAAGAAAAATGAATAATTCAGTCCCCCATCGTGCCCGCCACACTCCCAGCAGTCGGTATCTGGCAGTCGGTAGCCAACTGTGAACAGGGACTTTGCGCTGGCCAGCAGTGACAGCGGTGTCGCCCCACTCAGCCTCCGCGGAAATCTTGCCACATGTCAGACCCAGACGCCTTTCTTAGGGGCCCCACTTTCCCACATGGGCTGGTCTGAGCCCACCGGTCCGAGGAGCCACAGTGGGGAGCTGCCTCCCGTGGCACATGCACACACATAATCTTCCAGTACGTAGACATAAGGGAATTTACAAAATGTTTTGAGGAAGGTTAAAGCACTTATACTACAGTCTTTTAATGGAAGTGATTTTCTAGGACATTTTAGAAGTTCGAATGATCAAATAAACTGTGACATCTAACCGGAAACATACACATTATGAATCTAAACTTTTATTATTGAACTTAGTATACATTATGAATCTAAAGTTTAATTATTGAACTTAGTAAGAGCTTATTTTTCCAGATAAGATCTGAATTTTTGCCGGGCGCGGTGGCTCACGCCTGTAATCCCAGCACTTTGGGAGGCTGAGGCGGGCGGATCATGAGGTCAAGAGATTGAGACCATCCTGACTAACATGGTGAAACCCCATCTCTACTAAAATACAAAAGTTAGCTGGGTGTGGTGGCGCATGCCTGTAGTCCCAGCTACTCGGGAGGCTGAGGCAGGAGAATAGCTTGAACCCAGGAGGCGGAGGTTGCAGTGAGCAGAGATTGCACCACTGCACTCCAGCCTGGCACCTGGCGACAGAGCAAGACTCTGTCTCAAAAAAAAAAAAAAAAAAAAAAATCTGATTTTTTTGGCTTGCTTCAAGCATATTAATAAAGTCCATAAACAGACTATTAAATAGAAACAGAAGGGTCATTATTGTTTGTCAGCATTCACATGTGGAGAAGAAAGACCACGGGGTGGAATCCTAAAAAAGACCCTTCCTGCAAGAGAGGTTCGGGCAGCTTCTCTGAGCGAGTTGCTTTGTGCTGTGAGGTAGGATGAGCAGCACTGAGCAGTCCTAAGGGGAGGGTCATGCCGGGTGCCCTGGGCTCAGCATCTTTAGGGACAGGAGCAAAGACCAGTGAGGGGACCGAAGTTCATCCTAATGCACAAGGGACCCCTAAAGGGATTTCAGTTGAGTAATCTACTGACTTGTGGGAAAAAAGTGGCTTGGAGCAGTCGTGGAGCTGAGTGCTTAAGGTGTGGTGCCCAACATTTAGGGAGTGGTGTCCTGCATTTAGTGGGTGGGGCCCAGTGCTCAGGTGGTGGTGCCATATCCAGGTGAGAGATAAAAGCAGGTGTCTCAAAATGGGGAGAAGTGGACAGACTGGGCAACATTTTGCAGAACTGATGAGGTTTGTTGATAGATTTGAAATGGGAGAGTGGATGTGAAGTGTCTAATATGATTCCCGTGTCCATCTTGCAAACGTAGTGCTGCTGTGTGACATATCAGCTTGAAGGAGTGAATGAGTGAGAATGCTGGCCAGGCAGCAGGGTCTTCTCCAGAGGGTCAGAGAAAAGTCCAATTCTGCCTTGAGTATGCTGTACTTACACGTCTGGGAATCTAAATGAAAGGACCTGACATGGACATAAATGCCAGTGGACTGGCTGGCCTGTGTGTGGCTGTGAGCCACAGGGCACATGGCTGAGCCCTTCCCAGGGTGACCGGCTGCAGTGATGCAGCCCAGGTTAGGGGGTCAGGCCCTGCAGGATCCAGTGACCTTATTGCTTAAGGGTGGCAGATGCCAGCATTTTCTTACCTGGTGAGCACACCTGCATCCAGGTGCTCCCCCAGCTCCCGAGGCATGTGGCTGTCTGACACGTGTTGCATCCTGTACTGCACAAGGGTTCAAAGACCTAAGAGGGAACGGCAGAGGATAAAGAAAGACACACAGACGAACATAGAGAACTGGGCTAGGTCTGAAAAGCTGACGACGTCAGTCTCTTTGGCCCCATACTGCCTCAGAGTACTTTATTTTATATGTTCACAAGGCACATAGCAGAGGGAGGGTACAGTTACCCAGAGCAGCCTGTGGTTATACTTCAGTTAACATACTTCAACTAACAACCATCTTGCAGCAAAGGCCAGTGAAAGCTGGTTATCTTTCGCTAGGTCCAACTGCTCTTCTCCAAGACATACACGTTCCCCTATTATGGTTTCACTTCTCTGGAGTTCACCCAAATTTCACAGCAGCCTGGCTGCTGGTCCCCCCCAGAGGGGGTGGGCTACTCTGGTTCTCTACACCTCCTGCTTAACTGTAAATATAAGGATAACAAAAATTGGCACAACATTAAGCATTACTATTATTAACATGTAGGGTGTAGTACATTGAAACACGCTACACAGGAATTTCATGTCCAAGCTGTATCTGGTAGCAAGCATTACTTTCACAATGAAGACAAGGTAGATTTACAGCATTGTGGGGTCATACTCAAACCTCAGGACAGATTGCCAGCTAGGCACATCTCCCGATGTTTGCTGGCCTTACTGCGACTGTGTCTGTCTTAGGTTGCTCTCCTCTTAGGATCTCACCCGTCATTGACTATCCAGTCATCCCTTCAGGTCTAGCATCACAATCAGTATCATTTTTAGAGGCTAATGATCCTATAAATAATATTAGACCACATGTCATGAGGAGCATATATACTCACATTTC
>PVKV010007495.1:41286-64345 GCA_004027835.1 Alouatta palliata
GCAATTCTCCTGCCTCAGCCTCCCGAGTAGCTGGGACTACAGGCACGTGCCACCATGCCCAGCTAATTTTTTGTATTTTTAGTAGAGACGGGGTTTCACCATGTTGACCAGGATGGTCTCGATCTGTTGACCTCGTGATCCACCCGCCTCGGCCTCCCAAAGTGCTGGGATTATAGGCGTGAGCCACCGCGCCCGGCCTATACTCACATTTCTTATTTCAACTTTAGCCTGCAACTTCTACTAGGACTGATATTCTGTGTGCCTCTTTTTTGTACAAACACCTCTGATTTTAATACCTATTTTACTGCCTATAATTTTAAATGATGCAGTTTAGTTTTACTGTCTAGATTTCCACGAATATGGACTGCTGCATTTAACAAAAATGGAATAATTACACAGATAACAAGTATTATGAGCATCCGAAAGGCATGCCTCAGAATTCCAAAAGGATTAAATCCCTGTAATTGACCCAATACCTTTTTTGCTATTTTTGCAGGGTCCTCTATATCAAGGTGTGCATGTTGTATTTCATCGATTTCCTGATGTAATTTAATTAAGTCACTGGTTAAATTATAACAGGCTTGAGCTCCATGAAGTTGCTTTTTAACTGTTTCCCAATTTCATTTTGTATAATTTCAAATTACAGGGGTCACACAGGTAGCAATATAATTACTGTGACATCTAAACCTTTGCTTAATCTTATCACCTCCAGCTCATCTCCTATAAAATAATGGCTGCCTCAAGAACCTCCAATCAATATCCTCCTGAGTGGCCATAAGCTGAGAAACATTTGATGTTCATTGATTTACATAATGGGCTGTTTGACTAGTTTGAGAAAGTGAAATGGCAGCAACTGTAGAACTGGCAACAATTCCTATCAATGTTACAATACCAAAAATCAATTCCAATGCTCTTTTATGTTAAGACAACATTTTTTCCATGTGTTGCAACACTGTCAAACCCCTGTCCTCATACAGTTCTTCTGTTAAATTGACAGGAATCATCACATATATAGGCTGCTTCAATACCAATAGACTTTGTCCCTTATTATAAGTAGATACTCAGGAGGTAAGATTGCAACTTATACAAGATACATGAAATTTCCCTCCATATTGAAATTTCCCTGTTACAATCACATAAGGGCTAGGAACATAAGCCTTTAGTCCATAAATGTCATTTGTGAATATACTGGAAAAATTAACATAGTCTATGGCAGCTACCAGATGCCACAGTTCCTTTTATAAAGTCCCATGTTTTGTTGTTAGAATATTGTTGATGAACGCACCGAATGACATGTCTTCTGGGTACCTAACACAATTAACTGTATTGTAAGACTGGTCATACGTTGTCCAGTTTTTAGAAAGATTATAATTTATAGGGAACACATTAGCACAGTTCTTCCACTCTGGAAAGCCTTTATACAACCTGTTTGCTCCTTCATGGAGACATACAAAGGAGGGTCAGTTGTCCATCCAGTGTAATTATAATTTCCATTGTAGGGGGAGTGTTCCGGAGCTCCAGCTCTTCCTGCAAGTATCCATGTGTCATTTAGTAACACAGGAACTACGGGTTTTTCTCCTCGGTCCCTCCTTTTCGTCTTTCAGTTTCAGCCTCCTCAAGAGTGTCACCAATTTCTGCTGGTCCATGGCTGTGTTGAATGCAGCGTTCAGGGACCCACACTGGACAACTGGCACCTTTTGGGAAAACACAAACATACCCCTGCCCCCACATCATAGCAGGATCTGGTCCCTCCCAATGCCCTGTTTGGAGGTCCTTCCATTGGACCCATGCCTTAGGTATTTCCCGGGTGGCAAAGTGTCTATCTGTGGGGGAATGTCCAGATTCATCACAGTTTAAAAAATTAAGGGTATACAGTGCAAGAGAAACTCGGGTAGCTGGAGTTCCTCTATAATCTCCTTTTTTTTTATTTTTCAATTTGAGTTTTCAGAGTGCAGTGAGCATGCTCAACAATAGCTTGACCTGTTGGATTATATGGAATGCCTATAGTATGCACAATAGCAAAAGTTGCACAAAAATTGAGCAAAAGTAGCAGAAGTATAGGCAGGACCATTTTCTGTTTAAAGACAAGGAGGCAGACCAAGGGTAACAAAGGCGGCCAGGCAAAAATTAATTACATGTTTAGCCACTTCCCCTGAGAACAGTTGGGCGAAAATGAAACCAGAATAAGTATCCACCAGCACATGTAAGTATTGCAAATGGCCAAAAGAGGGCATATGAGTAACATCTATTTGCCACAAGGCATTTTGGCTTAAGACCTCTGGGATTTACAGCTAAATTTTGAACTAGGAGGAAAGTTTGGCAGGCAGAGCAAGTTTTAACAATCTGTCTAGCTTGCTCTCTGGTAAGTGAAAACTGTTTGCACAGAGCACTAGCGTTTTGATGAAATGTTGCATGGGATTCCTGTACCTGGGAAATAAGAGAACCCCCTAGACGGGGTGGAGACAAGATTGTCTATAGCTGCATTGCCTTCTCTCAGGGGACCTGGGAGATCCGAATCTGGTCTGATATGTTCAATAAATATAGGATACTTTTGCTGGTGGAGCATGCGCTGCAGAATTGTAGATATTTAAAAAATCTTTTTTTGAGGCAGAGGCAATGAGAGCCGTTTCTAAATGTTGAAAGTCCCACCACATACTTGCTGTCTGAGTAGATATTAACTGCCTGTGAGTGATCTCTGAGCAACATGTCAACAGTATAAAGCTCAGCTTGCTGAGCAGAAATAAATGGGGTGGACTCCACCTAAGAGCTGTTTGCCATAAAATACACAGCTTGTCCTGAACGGCTGCCATCGGTAAACATTAATTGAGCTAAAGGAATTGGGTTTGTTTGGACGATTTTAGGAAAAATGAATGGATGTTGTTGTGCAAATGAAAGTATTTTAGATGAAGGATAATGACATGCTATCCGTCCTGTAAAATCTGTAAAGGCTAGTCCCCCATCCTGAGTAAATTGCCACGGCCACAATTGTTGAGTGGTGGTATATGACACAATGACTGTATCGGGGTCTCGACCAAAGATCTGATGGCATTGCTCTCTACCCTTAGCTATGAGGTTAGAGAAGCAACTGCTGAATAGTAAGGTGTTAAAGAGTTAGGTGAGGTGTTAGCCAAATGTAACCACTCTACAGAGGAGTCTTTTTGCCACAGCACTGCAGTGGGTGCATTAGCAGTCTGTAAGAAAATTAGATCTAAAGGACGTTGTGGGTTAATGTGAGTTAACTGAGCCTGAGCTATGGCTTCTTCCACCTGTTTAAGAGCAAATTTTGTGGGTTTAAAGTTCTAGAGAAAGTAGGGTCAGGATCACCCCACAAAATAGTAAAAGGTAGTATTAATTGGTCAGTAGTCAATTTTAGCATAGAGAGAAGCCAATTAATGTCTCCAAGGAGTTTTTGAAATCATTTAAAGTATGTCAGTCCTGGTGAATTTGCAGCCTCTGAGGAGGGATAGTGTGAGCAGAAATGATTGTTTCTAGATACTTAAAAGGAGCCAATTTTTGCACTTTTTCTGGTGCCACCATCAGACCAGACTGAGTAAGGGCCAATTCCAAGTCCCCAAAAATTTGCCTTAAAGTTTATTCAGGTGAATGAGCCACAAGAATATCATCCATATAATGAATGATATATGCTCATTTATATTTTTGTCCAGTAGATTCTAAAGGAACTGCCACAAAGGACTGACATAAAGTTGGGCTGTTAGCCATTCCTTGAGGAAGTACTTGCCAACAATACCATTTAACAGGTGCTTGAAAATTTGGGGAAGGTACTGAGAATGCAAAACGTTCCTGGTTATCTGGATGTAAGGGAATAGTAGAAAAGGCATCTTTAAGATCCAGAACCAAAAGATGATAATCTAATGGAATAGCGGTTGGAGTGGGTAATCCTGGTTGCAGAGCACCCGTGGACTGTATTGTGGCATTAATGGCTCATAAATCTTGTTATAATCTCCATTTGCCTGGACTAAAATTTCACCTGAACATATGCTGGATCAACATCTGCACAAAGGCGAATGAAGTCATTTAGAGTAGCCTTAGCCTTGTACAGTCGCAAAATGACTTGGCATGTTTTGTTGGCATTTTCAAAAGCCATTTGCTTTGCTAATACAATGCGGGCTTCTGGTTCAGCTATATCATCCTACTGCCTGAAGAAGGTGGGCAATAAGGTCTGCACATGGTTCCTCTGGTCCCTGGGCAATTCTGCTAAGTTCCTGGGACTTTTTACCTTTGGCTGGAAGAGCCCTCCAAGCCTGTGCAGCGTAAACACTTATTTGCTGATAAGCCCCTAGAGGATAGCCAAGCTCATTTTGTAAGGGCTCAAAGTTTCCTCTACCCACTAATATATCCATAGATATATTCACACCATGAACTGTATTGCACTCAGCCTGCTCGCTACACCTATCAAAGTAATCAGATTTCCATCTTAGATAATCTCCCGCATCCAAGCATGCTTTTGCAAGGTTATACCAATTGTTAGGGGCCAAGACATTCAAGAGAGTGATTACAAATGGAAAGTAGGTCCATAACAGGCTAAAGATGTTTTTAAATCTCTGTGTAATTTAAAAGACAAAGGATCATGCTGTCTCAGCATCCGTCCTGGATTATTAGGATCTTGGTGTACTAGCACGGGGCAAACCTGAAACCCCTCAACATCCTCCCCTCCTACCATTGCCCCATGTAACACAGCCTACAGCAGGGAGATCTTAAAAGGAGTTATTTTGTGTTCCTTGCATTTTTCTTGTATGAGCCCTCTGGACTTTGGGTCATCAAAGTTATGAGCTGCAAACATTTGAGGCCACTGGTCCTGCTCCTCTCTAGTTATTTCTTCCTCTAATTTTTGTTGATTCTCTGGGGGCAGAGACTCTTCTGAGCCATCTCCCTCACTCTCCTTCTCAAAAGAGGAGGCAGTTTTAAGTAAGTCTTGGGGTGGCGTAGGGAAGTCCATATGTGGGGCAGAAAGCTTGGCCGCCTCAGCACTTCCACTTGTCTCCTGGACTATAAGAGATACTGAGATGGCCTGAACTCCCCTCAGTGTATTAGAAAGCACAGTAATACAATCCTGTTGGTTTGAATATCTTGAAGTTAAATGATAATAAAATACTGCACCAACACTATAAAGAAAATCACAGTTTATACAAAATTACTGAAGAACTGTTTTCTCTTAGACTTGTCTGACTCATGTTGGGGGTCTAAAGCATTCCTAATCAAAGACCAAATAGCAAAAGTATAAACTGGCTTTGTCTGAGGTCCCTCAGCTGTGTATTTGCTATGTAACTGCTGTCCTACTCTCATCCAAGTAGCTAAACTAACTATGCCCTGTTCTGGAAACCACAAGCAAATCTGCTGCACAAATTTTAGAAATCCTGTAGCTGCTCTTTATGTACACAACATCTTCTGCTCTTAAAGAGGGCAAGCAGCACTTTCACATACAAAGAACTATCACTAGACAAAGAATTGCCCATGCTCAATGCCTGGTGAAAAGTTTCTCCATCCACTCACCCTTTATACCCAGGTCCGGTAAGCGTCCCCTCATCTTACTCTCATTTCTGGTTCCCATGCTCAGGTTCCTGTTTGGGCACCACATCTCACGCGTCCTGCGTCCCTCACTGCACAAGCATTCAAAGACCTAACAGGAAACGGCAGGGGATAAAGAAAGACACGCAGACAAATGTGTGTGTGCATGGTGTGTGGCACATGGGTATGTTTGGTGTGTGCTGTGTGTGTGTGGTGTGTGTGGCATATGCGTATGTGTGATGTGTGTCTGTGTATGGTCTGGCACGTGGGTATGTTTGGTGTGTAGCTTGTGTGTGTTGTGTTCGTGTCTGTGTATGTTGTGTGGTGTTGCAAGTGGTGTGTAATATGGTGTGGCTTTGTGCCCACCTAAATCTCATCTTGAATAATCCCCAGGTATTGTGGGCACCTGGTGGAAGGTAATTGAATCATGGGGGTGGTTTTGTCCGTGCTGTTTTCTTGATAGTGAGCGAGTCTCATGAAATCTGATGGTTTTATGAGGGTCTGGCATTTCCCCCACTTGCACTCATTCTCCTTCCTGCTGTCTTGTCAAAAGATGCCTTCTGCCATGGATGCAAGTTTCCTGAGGCCTCCCCAGCCATGCAGAACTATGAGTCAATCAAACTCCTTTCCTTTATAAATTACCCCATCTCAGGTATTTTTTCATAGCAGTGTGAGAACAGACTAATACCATGTATGTATGAGAGTGCATATGGTGTGTGGCTGTGTGTTTGTGTGTGTATGGTTTCTGGCATGTGGGTGTGTGTTTGTATGGTGTGTGGTGTTTATCTGTGTGTGTTTATGTGGTGAGGCATCTGTGTGGTGTCTGGTGGTGTGTGTGTGTATGGTGTGGTGTTTGTGTGTGTTCATGTGGTGAGGCATCTGTGTGGTGTCTGGTGGTGTGTGTGTGTGGTATTTGTCGTGTGTCTGGTATGTGGGTGGGTTTGAATGTATTGTGGGTATATGGTGTGTGGCTGCATAGGTGTTTCTGTGTATGGTGATTGTGTCTGTGTGGTGTTTGATGTGTGTGTAGTGTGACTGGATGTGTGTTGTGTGTGTATATGGTGCGTGGTATGTGGGTACTTTTGGTGTGTGTGTGCTGTGTCTGTGGTGTGCATGTTGTGTGAATGGTGTGTGGCATGTGTGTGGCGTTAATGGTGTGTACTGTGTGTGTATGATGTTTTGTGTATCATGTGTGGCATGTGTGTGCATGGTGTCTGGTATGTGGCATGTGTTTCTCTGTGGTGTCTCCATGCTGTGTGGTGTGTGTCATGTGCATATGTGTTTGTGGGGTGTGTAGCATTGTGTGGTGTGTTACGTGTGTATGGTGTGACATGTATGTCATATATATGTGGTGTGTGGTGTGTGTGTATGGTGTGTTGTGTGCATATGGTGTATGCAGTATGTATGGTATGTGTGGCCTGCGTGTGTGTGTATGTGTAGAGGATGACCTCGATACCCAGGATGAAGTCCTTTCCGAAGTTGGAGGCAGCAGCCAGGGCCTAGGCATGGACCTGCCTCTGGTGTGTGGATCTAAAGGGAGCAGTGGTGGGGAGTGGTGGGTGGGTCAGGGCCCCTGGGGCTTCCCTTCCTTTGGCCTCCTGCCCTACCTGCTCTCCCAACCCTTCCTCCACTTAGTTTCACTGAGCACCATATGTGGATCCCAGGGTTTGCTCAGCTTGGAGAGGTGCCAATGAGGCAGGCAGATCTGGGTGCACGGGGTGGACAAGGAGGTGCTTCGTGGGCTGCTGGGAGCAGGGGCAGGCGGCCAGGTAGTGGGCCTGGAGTCTAGGGTGAGTGCAAGTGGCTTGGCCTAGGGACCCACGTGGGCAGCAGCATGAACGAGGGCACGAGTGTCCACAGTGTCAGGAGTGTGTGTGGGCAGGGGCAGGGGCACTTGGTAAAGGGGCAGCAGAAAATCAGACCTCAAATTTGTTGGTGAACAGATTCAAAGGGCCTTGGCTTTTAAGCTGGTTACTGTTGGTTTGGGCCTCCAGGAGTCTTAGGGTGAGGATGGGAGCCTTTCCTGCCACCCCCAGAGCCTAGGCAGTTCTCTCTCTGTAACCTCTCTGCTCCCCAGATGCCGTTTGCACTCAGAAAGCCAAGGGCTGGAGGTTGGAGCACAGTAGTATGCCAAACCCGGGCCCCAACTCTGCAGCAGCCCAGCCTTCACCTGGACAAATGTAGAAATGCAAGCCTTCTGGGAGGCATGCGTGTTCCTGTGTATCCACTACACTTCTCTCTCAATACACATCCTTCTTCAGGCCAGGTTAGCAACATAAGCCTTGTCTGCAGACAGACAGGTGTGTGTCCTGGGGACACCTCTTCACAGGCGGTGCCTGCACTCAGCACCTGTTCTCCTCACTGCCAGCCTCTCAGGAAGCCAGTGGGGCCACTGGTAAGATGGTGCAGGCAGTGCTCCCAGAACAATCCCAGGCACTTCCTGCTTTCAAGGATCCTGCCTGCACCTCCTCCACACACATAATTTGCAGTTTCCTTGCAGTGTCAGATGGCTGTTCTTTGTCACCTACTTATAAGAGCTGGTTCCATGTTGTCAAGCATCTTGTCCTGGTGAAGTCCAGTTTCCCCTCTATTTCCTTCATCGGATTCCTTTGGCCTTCATCATTCGTGGCTACATGAACCTCTTCTCTAGTCACTGGAACAGTTCCATTTCCCTGGCTTCAGGAAGGATATTATCACCTGTTATGATGATATGTGTTATGTGTAGCCCCTGGAGTGTGTTGGGTGCTCAACCAAGGGGGTAGGACCTGTGTCATTGCCCTATTTCAGAGATGACTGAACTCAGTTTTGGGATTTTTCCAAAGCCCCGGGATGCAGAGGTACAGTCTGGCTGGCAGAATACCTGGTTACTCCAGTGTTTTATCTTCTAGCCTCAGCCTTGGGTATCTTCTCTGTAAATTCATTTTTTCCCATAAGTCTGACTTGTGTCTATTCTATTTTCAAGCATGCTTTAGAACACACCCAAGCCCTGATTTTATTCTTCCCCAACTGCTTCATTCCTTGTAGACAGAAACATTATCTGCCTTCTAGGCTTGTGGAAAATATACATGAAAAGAGTGTTTTTACATTGCCCAGCCAAAAGATATTCATTTAACTCCTGTTGGCCATGCTGATCATGGAGTCTCCCCGAGAGCTGGACCAGCCTCCCATGCATCCATGCAAAGTGGCACAGATCCCCTTTCACTCTTCTTTGCACCCTGTAGTCGCACATTCTTCCTCCCTCGGTATCAGTGCCCATTGCTCCCACTCTTCAGTCAGTCCCCAGTCTGAAGTTGTCCTGGAACCAGGCACCCTCTGACCACTCCTTTGCCCACCATCATACAGAGGCTGCAATGATTTGGATGTATTTTATTTTATTTTTTAAAGAGCTTTTAGGTGTATGTGTGTTCATGCTGTCTCCAAAGAAACAAAAATGTATCAGTGTCTCCAAAAAGTGGTTAAAAAAAAAAAAAAAAAAAAATAGCTTTGTAAAAGAGGTGTACGTTCAGCAGGTCATGGACTTTAAAAAAAAAAAGCATATGAAATAGGACATAATTTCTCTCCAAAATTCAAATATTTTAACCCTGCTTTAAAATCTCACTGACCAACAATCATAATTTAATTAATTTGAATAGATTTTCTCATGGCCTGTGTCAGTCTCTGTTCTATCATTTGTCAGGCCAGAAACCTAGTGGGCAGCAGATAACAATTAATTGCATATGACTATGGGCTGAATTCTGTTGCTTGCGAATTTGACCCCCCCCCAGAGGGAGGACAAATAACATTTAATACAAATAACAATCAGAAGACTTTCTTCCTCTTAAACAGGTCCACATATTAGGCAGTTATTACTTTGCAATAGTTTTTATTGTTTCTTTATATATATATGTATATATACTTTAAGTAATGAAGTACATGTTCAGATTGTGCAGGATTTTAACATAGGTATACA
Organism: Alouatta palliata; assembly: GCA_004027835.1. Classification (NCBI taxonomy): domain Eukaryota; kingdom Metazoa; phylum Chordata; class Mammalia; order Primates; family Atelidae; genus Alouatta; species Alouatta palliata. Next base: position 50,762 of record PVKV010007495.1, read on the forward strand.
CATGCCATGGTAATTTGCCGCATCCATTCCCTTGTCATCTAAATTAGGTATTTCTCCTAATGTTTTACCTCTCCCATCACCCCACCCTCTGTTCTCCTTCCCCTAGCCCCCTCATCCCACAACAGGCACCAGTGTGTGATATTCCCCTCCTTGTGTTCATGTGTTCTCATTGTTCAACACTCACTATGAGTGAGAACATGCGGTGTTTGGTTTTTTGTTCTTGTATCAGTTTGCTGAAAATGATGGTTTCCAGCTTCATCCATGTCCCTGCAAAAGACATGATCTCATCATTTTTTATGGCTGCATAGTATTCCATGGTGTATATTTGCCACATTTTCTTTATTCAGTCTGTCATCGATGGGCATTTGAGTTGGTTCCAAGTCTTTGCTCTTGTAAACAGTGCTGCTATGAACATACGTGTGCATTTGTCTTTATGATAGAACAATTTTTATCCTTTGAGTATATACTGAGTAGTAGGATTGCTGGGTCAAATGGTATTTCTATTTCTAGATCCTTGAGGAATTGCCACACTGTCTTCCACAATGGTTGAACTAATTCATACTTCCACCAACTGTGTAAGATTGTTCCTATTTCTCCGCATCTTCTCCAGCGTCTGTTGTCTCCTGATTTTTCAATGATTGACATTCTAACTGGCATGAGATGGTATCTCAATGTGGTTTTTATTTGCATTTCTCTAATGACCAGTGATGATGAGCTTTTTTACATATGTTTGTTTGCTGCATAAATGTAATTTCTGAGAAGTATCTGTTTATATCCTTTGCCCACTCTTTGGTGGAGTTGTTTTCTTTCTTATAAATCTGTTTAAATTTTTCGTGGATTCTGGATATTTGTCCTTTGTCAGATGGGTAGATGTGAAAGTTTTTTCTCATTCTGTGCTTGCTGGTTTACTCTCATGATAGTTTTTTTTTTTTTTTTTTTTTTTGCTGTGCAGAAGCTCTTAAGTCTAATTAGATCCCATTTGTCTATTTTGGCTTTTGTTACCATTGCTTTTAGTGTTTTAGTCATGAAGTCCTTGCCTATGCCTATGTTCTGAATGGTATTGCCTAGGTTTTCTTCTAAGGTTTTTATGATGTTAGGTCTTATGTTTAAATCTTTAATCCATCTGGGGTTAATTTTTGAATAAGGTGTAAGGACGAGATCCAGTTTCAGCTTTCTGCATATGGCTACCCAGTTTTCCCAACATCATTTATTAAATAAGGAATCCTTTCCCCACTGTTTGTTTTTGTCAGATCTGTCAAAGATCAGATGTTTGTGGTTGTGTGGCATTCCTTCAAAGGCCTCTGTTCTGTTCAGTTGGTCTGTATCTCTGTTTTGATACCAGGATCATGCTGTTTTGATTACTGTATCCTTGTAGTATAGTTTGAAGTTAGGTAGCATGATGTGTCCAGACTTTTTTTTTTCCCTCTTAGGATTGCCTTGGCTATACAAGCTCTTTTTTGGTTCCATATGAAGTTTAAAGTAATTTTTTTCCAGTTCTGTGAAGAAGATCAATGGTAGCTTGATGGGGATAGCACTGAATCTATAAATTACATTGGGCATTATGGCCCTTTTCCTGGTATTGATTCTTCTTAACAATGAGCATGGAATGTTTTTCCATCTGTTTGTGTTCTCTCTTATTTCCTTGAGCAGTGGTTTATAGTTCTCCTTGAAGAGGTCCTTCATATCCCTTGTTTGTTGTGTTCCTAGGTATATTATTCCCTTTGTAGCAATTATGAATGGGAGTTCATTCATGATTTGGCTCTCTGTTTGTCTGTTATTGGTATATAGGAATGCTTGTGGTTTTTGCACGTTGATTCTGTATCCCGAGTCTGCTGAAGTTGCTTATCAGCTTAAGGAGATTTTGGGCTGAGACGATGGGGTCTTCTAAATATACAGTCATGTCATCTGCAAATAGAGACAATTTGACTTCCTCTTTTCCTAGTTGAATACCCTTTTTTTTTTTCTTGCCTAATTTCTCTGGCCAGAACTTCCAATACTATGTTGAATAGGAGTGGTGAGAGAGGGCTCCCCTGTTCTTGTGCCAGTTTTCAAAGGGAATGCTTCCAATTTTTGCCCATTCAGTATGATATTGGCTGTAGGTTTGTCACAAATAGCTTTCATTATTTTGAGATGTTTCATCGATACCTAATTTATTGAAAGTTTTTAGAATAAAGGGCTGTTGAATTTGTGAAAGGCCTTCTCTGCATCTGTTGAGATAATCATGTGGTTTTTGTCATTGGTTCTGTTTATGTGATGGATTACGTTTATAGATTTGCATATGTTAAACCAGCCTTGCATCCCAGGGATGAAATCAACTTGATTGTGATGGATAAGCTTTTTGATGTGCTGTTGGATTCAGTTTGCCAGTATTTTATTTAGGATTTTTGCATCAATGTTAATCATGGATATTGGCCTTAAAATTTCTTTGTTAGTTGTGTTTCTGCCAGGTTTTGGTATCATGATGATGTTGGTCTTATAAAATGAGTTAGGGAGAATTCCATTTTTGTATTGCTTAGAATAGTTTCAGAAGGAATGGTACCAACTTCTCTTTGTACCTCTGGTAGAATTCTGCTGTGATCCCATCTGGTCCTGGACTTTTTTGGTTGGTAGGCTATTAGTTGCTGCCTCAACTTTTGACCTTGTTATTGGTCTATTGAGGGATTCAGCTTCTTCCTGGTTTAGTCTTGGGAGGGTATAAGTGTCCAAGAATTTATCCATTTCTTCTGGATTTACTGGTTTATGTGCATAGAGGTGTTCGTAGTAATCTCTGATGGTAGTTTGTATTTCTGTGGAATTGGTGTTGATATCTCCTTTAGCATTTTTTATTGCATCTATTCAATTCTTCTCTCTTTTCTATTAGTCTGGCTAGCTGTCTATTTTGTTGATCTTTTCAAAAAAACAACTCCTGGATGTATTGATTTTTGAAGGGTTTTTTGTGTCTCTGTGTCCTTCAGTTCTGCTCAGATTTTAGTTATTTCTTGTTTTCTGCTTGCTTTTGAATTTGTTTGATCTTGCTCCTCTATTTCTTTTAATTGTGACATTAGGGTGTCGATTTTAGATCTTTCCTCACTCCTCATGTGGGCATTTAGTGCTACAAGTTTTCCTCTGGACACTGCTTTAAATGTGTCCCAGAGATTCTGGTATGTTGTGTCTTCACTCTCGTTGCTTTCGAAGAACATCTTTATTTCTGCCTTCATTTCATTATTTATCCAGTAGTCATTCAGGAGCACGTTGTCCACTTTCCATGTAGTTGCCCGGTTTTGAGTCAGTTTCTTAATCCTGAGTTCTAATTTGATTGCAGTGTGCTTTGAGAGTCCGTTTGTTATAATTTCCATTTTTTTTGCATTTGCTGAGGAGTGACTTACTTTTCATTATGTGGGCAGTTTTAGAGTAAGTGAGATGTGGTGCTGAGAAGAATGTATATTTTGTGGATTTGGAGTGGAGAGTTCTGTAGATGTCTATTAGGTCCGCTTGGTCCAGATCTGAGTTCAAGTCCTGGATATCATTGTTAATTTTCTCTCTAGTTGATCTAATATTGACAGTGAAGTGTTAAGTCTCCTATTATTATGTGGGAGTCTAAGTCTCTTTGTAGGTCATTAAGAACTTGCTCTGTGTGTCTGGGTGCTCCTGTATTGGGTGCATGTATATTTAGGATAGTTAGCTCTTCTTGTTGCATTGATCCCTTTACCATTATGTAATGCCCTTCTTTGCTTCTTTTGATCTTTGTTGGTTCAAAGTCTGTTTTATCAGAGACTAGTATTGCAAACCTTGCTTTTTTTTTTCTCTCTCTCCATTTGCTTGGTAAACCTTCCTCCATCCCTTTATTTTGAGCCTATGTGTGTCTTTGCACATGAGATAGGCCTTTTGAATACAGCATACTGATGGGTCTTGACTCTTTATCCAGTTTGCCAGTCAGTGTCTTTATTGGGATGTTTAGCCCATTTACATTCAAGGCTAATATTGTTATGTGTGAATTTCATCCTGCCATTTTGATACCAGCTGTTTGTTTTGCCCATTAGTTGATGCAGTTTCTTTGTAGTGTTGATGGTCTTTACAATTTGGTATGCTTTTGCTGTGGTTGGTACTGGTTGTTCCTTTCCATGTTTAGTGCTTCCTTCAGGAGCTCTTGTAAGACAGGTGGTGATGAAATCTCTCAGCAGATGCTTGCCCATAAAGAATTTTATATCCAGCTTAGTTTGGCTGGATATAAAATTCTGCACTGAAATTTTTTTTCTTTAAGGATGTTGAATATTGGCTCCCACTCTCTTCTGGCTTGTGTGGTTTCTGCCAAGAGATCCACTGTGAGTCTGATGTGCTTCCCTTTGTGAGTAATCTGATCTTTCTCTCTGGCTTCCTTGAGTATTTTTTTCTTCATTTCAACCCTGGTGAGTCTGCTGATTATGTGCCTTGGGGTTGCTCTTGTCGAGGTATATCTTTGAGGTGTTCTCTGTATTTTCTGAATTTGAATGTTGGCCTGCCTTGCTAGGTTAAGGAACTTCTCGATAATATCCTGAAGCATGTTTTCCAACTAGAATTTATTCTCCCTCTCACTTTCAGGTACACCAATCAAATGAATATTTGGTCTTTTCACATAATCCCATATTTCTTGGAGGCTTTGTTAATTTCTTTTCAGTCTTTTTCTCTAATCTTGCCTTCTCACTTTATTTCATTGAGTTGATCTTCAGTCTCTGATGTCCTTTCTTCCACTTGATTGATCGGCTATTGAAACTGGTGTATGCTTCACAAAGTTCTTGTGCTATGTTTTTCACCTCCATCAGGTGGTTTATGTATTTCTCTACGCTGATTATTCTAGTTAGCATTTTGTCTAACTTTTTTTCAAGGTTCTTAATTTTCTTGCATTGGGTTAGAATATGCTCCTTTAGCTCAGAGAAATTTGTTATTACCCACTTTCTGAAGCCTTCTTTTGGCAATTCATCAAACTCATTCTCTATCTAGTTTTGTTCCCTTGCTGGTGAAGAGTTGTGATCCCTTGGAGGAAAAGAGGCATTATGGTTTTTGGCAATTTCAGCCTTTTTTTGATGTTTTCTTCCCATCTTTGTTGATTTATCTACCTTTGGTTTTTGAAGTTGGTGATTTTGGATGGAGCCACTTGAGCAGGCAGTCTGTCCCTTATTAGAGCTCAAGTGCTGTGCTGGGATCTCCTTTGGTCCCTTTCAGAGCTGCTAGGCAGGGACGTTTAACTCTACTGAAGCAGGATCCACACTGCCCCTTTTCCCAGGTGTTCTGCCCTAGGAAGGTGGGTGTTTTATTTATAAGTCTCTGACAGGCTGCTTCCATTTTTCAGAGATGCCCTGGCCAGCAAGAAGGGAGTCTAGTCACAGTCTGCTTGTAGGGGCTTTGCTGTGCTGCTGTGGGCTACACCCAGTTGCTGTGTATTCCTGGCGACTTTGTTCACACAGGAGAGTTTAGAACCGCCTACCTGAGCCTCAGTAATGGTGGACTCCCCTCCCCGCACTGAGATTTAACATCCCAGATCGAATTCATACTGCTGTGCTGTCTGAAAGAATTTCAAGACAGTGGATCTTAGCTTGCTGGTTTTCATGGGGGTGGGACACACTGAGCCAGATCATTTGGCTCCCTGGCTTCAGCCCCCTTTTTTTCAGGGGAATGAGTAGTTCTGTCTCACTGGCATCTCAGGTGCCACTGGGGTATGAGAAAGAAAAAAAAAAAACTGTTGCGGCTACCATGGCTGCCCAGTGTTGTGCTGGAAACCTGGGGCACTGGTGTTGTAGGCACCGGAGAGAATCTCCTGGTTTGTGGGTTGTGAAGACCACTGGGAAAGCACAGTATCTGAGCCAAAGTGCCGGAGTGTCCGGAAAAGTCCCTAATTACTTCCCTTGGCTAGGAGAGGGAGTTCTCTGGCCCCTGGCACTACCCAGGTGAGGCAATGCCCCACCCTGCTTCAGTTTGCCCTCCTTGGACTACTCCCATTGTCTAACCAGTCCCAGTGGGGTGAACCTGATACTTTGTTTGGACATATAAAGATAACTTGCCTTCTGGATTGCTCTTCCTGGGACTGCAGATCAGAGTTATTCCTGTTCAGCCATCTTGGCAGAAGTCAGAACTTTCTTTTTTTCTATTTGCCTTCTGTATGTCCCATTCATTTTTTGTTCCACAATTCTTCTATTTCTTCCTTCCTTTGTGTTTATTGATTTTTTAGTGGATCATTCTAATTTTCATCTATACTCTTTTATTGTATATTTTTTAATTCTCTTATTGGTTACCTTGCAAAATAAAATATCTAAATTTAGGACAATCTAGCATGGGTCAAAAGGCACTGAGTTTCAGTTGTATATAAAAAACTTTGCTTCGATAGCTCTGTCCTCCTATTGTTATTGTCATAAATTACATTTTTACACAGTGTGTATGACATGGATTTGTAATTGCGTATTAATGTAGATTTACAATTATTTTATGCATATTTATTTTAAATTATATGGGATAAAAAAGGGGTCACAAAACAAAAATAGAATAATACCGGGTTTGTTCACCTGTGTCATTAACATTACTGCTATTCTTCTTACGGTTCTGAGTTCCCTTCTCATGTTCTTTCATTTCTGCCTAAATTCCTGTGGGATTTATTATATAGCAAGTCTTTTAGCAAAAAACACCATCAGTTTTAAAAATATGTATTTTTAAAAGAATTTCTTTTTTAGACCAGCTCTTGGTTTGTGGAAAAATTAAGAGTATGGTACAGAGATTTTTCATAAACCCCTGTTTCCACACATGCATAGCATCCCTCATCATCACATCCCCAACCAGAGTGGCACACACGCTACAACTGATGAACCTAAATTGACACATTATTACCCAAAGTTCATAGTTTACATTATGTTTCACTGTTGCTGATGTGTTCTGACAAAATTATAATGACACATACTCACCACTATGATATCTCAGAAATATTTTTCCTGCTCCAAAAAATCCTCTGTGCTCTGCTTATTTTTATCCTTCCCTCCCTCTGACAACTACTAACCTTTTTACTGTCTTTAACAGTTTTGCTTTTCTCCAGAATGTGAAATAGAATCACATTGTGAGTTGCAATTTTCAAATTGGCTTACTTCACTTAATAAAATGTATTTAAGTTTCCTTCATATAATACTGCATTGTCTTGATATACTACAGTTTATCCATCATCTGTAGAAGAACATCTGTATTGCTTCCTCTACATTTTGATCATTATCAATAAGACTGCTATAAACATTTATGTGAAGGCTTTTGTGCAGACATTAGTTTTCAATTTCCTTGGGTAAATACCAAGAACACAATTGCTGGATCATATGGTGAGGGTTTGTTTAGTTTTGTAAGAAGTTGCCAAGTTGCCTTCCAAAGTGACTGAACCAATTTGCATTTGCATCAGCAGTTAATGAGTAAACTTCTCTTGCTCCACATTCTCTCCAGTGTTTGCTGTTGGTAGTCTTCTGGATTTTTGACATGCTATCTGTACATCTTCTTAGGTAAGATGTTTGTTAAGATCTTTTATCATTTTAAAATTGGATCATATTCTAATGGTTGAGTTTTAAGAGTTCCTTCTATATTTTGGGGAACAGTCTTTTGCCATAGATGCCTTCTGAAAATATTTTCTCTTATTCTGTGACTTGTCTTTTCATTATTTTCACAGTGTCTTTTATAGAACAGAAATGTTCAATTTTAATGAATTTCAGCTTATGAATTCTTAATTTCACTGATTTTACTTTAGGTGGCTTATGTAAAAAGTTGTACCAAACCCAAAGCATTTGTATTTTCTCTTAAGTTACAGGAGTTTTATACTCTTGCATTTACCATTTACATCTGTGATCCATTTTGAGTCAAGTCTTGTGATGGGTTAGCGTCTGGATTCATCTTTCTGCAAGAGCATGCCCATTTTGTCCAGAACTTGAAAAGACTGTCTCATCTTTCATGTATAGTCTTTTGCTCCTTTGCCAAATATTAGTTTGGTAAATATTTGTGTGTCTGTTTCTGGACTCTTCTGTTTATCCAGTTGTCTATTCTTTCACCAGTTCTACACTGTCTTGATTGCTGCAGCTTTATAAGTCTTGGACAGGATAGTGTCAGTCCTCTAACTTTGTTCTTTTTCTCAATATTGATATGGCTATTCTGGGTCTTCTGCCTCTCCATATTTATGTTAGAATCAGTTTGTTAATATCCACAAAACAACGTGCTTGGATTTTGACTGGAATTGCATAGGGTCTGTAGATTGATGTGAGGAGAACTGAAATCTAGACAGCATTGAGTTCCTATGAATGAAAATGGGATTTCTATCCATTCGTTTAGTTCTTCTTTAATTTCTTTTATCAGAATTTTTCTCCTAAATATGATGTGCATATTTTGTTAAATTTATACTTATCTAACTTTGGGGTGCTTATGTAAATTATGTCTTCAAAATTTTTGTTCATTGCTGATATATGATAAAATTGACTTACGTACATTGACCCTGTAACAGCAATCTTACTGTATTCACATTAGTTCCAGGAGTTTTTTATTGATTAAGATTTTCTACATAGACAGGTATGTCATCTGTGCTCAAGCGCAATTTTATTTTTTTCTCTGCTCTATATAACTTTTTCTTCCCTTTCTTGTTTTATTTCATTAGTTAGGACTTTTAGTATGATGTGGAAAGGGTAGTGAGAGTAGACATCCTTGCCTTGTTCCTGATCTTAATGAGAAAGCTTTAAATTTCTCACTACTCATTATGATGTTAGCTATAGGTTTTTGGCAGATATTTTTTTAAATCAAGTTGAGGAAGCTCCCCTATATTCCCACTTCACTGAAAGGTTTTTTTTTTTTCTTTTTTTTAAATTATGAACAGTTATTGGATTTTGTTGAATGGTTTTTCTGTGTGTATTCATATGATCATGTGGTTTTTCTCATTTAGCCTGTTGATGTAATGAATTCCATTAATTTTAAAAAGACTTTTTTATTAGGTTCAGGGATACATGTGCAAGTTATATTGATAAATAGTGTCATGGGGGGTTGTTTACAGTTATTTCGTCACCCAGGTATTAATCCTCTTACTCAATAGTTATTTTTTCAGTTCCTCTCCATCCTCTCACCCTCCACTCTCATGTGGGCCCAAGTGTCTGTTGTTCTCCTCCATATGTTCTCATCACTTAGCTCTGACTTCTGAGAACACGGGCTATTTAGTGATCTCCTGTTCCATCCATGTCCCTGCAAAGGACATGATCTTCTTCTTTCTTATGGCTGCATAGTATTCCATGGTGTATATGTAACCACATTTTCTTTATTCAGTCTACCATTGATAGACATTTAGGGTGATTTTGTTTCTTTGTATTGTGAATAGTGCTGTACTAAACATACATGTGCATGTGTCTTTATAAAAGAACAACTCACATTCCTCTAGGTATATACTCAGTAATGGGATTGCTGGGTAGATGGTATTTCTGTCTCTTAGGTCTTCAAAGAATTGCCACACCGCTTTTCAGAAAAGTTGGACTAACTTACAGACCCACCAACAGTATATAAGCATTCCATTTTCTCTACAACTTGCTAGCATCTGTTATTTTTTGATTTTTTAATTACAGCCATTCTGAGTGATGTGAGATGGTATCTCACTGTGGTTTTGAGTTGAATGTCCCCGGGAAAAGGAGAGCCCTGAGGACTAGGTATTGTGGGATGTGGGTCTCAGTAAAGGAGAACCTTTTCTCACCCTGCATCCTTACACAGACTTGAGAATCGATGTCTTTGAAGGGGGCCTCGTCTACATCATATCAGATGTATTAAATATATTAAAATGCATCCACATCCCATAAAACATTTTTAATGTAGAAATGACAGGTTGAATGTCTTTTTCTAATTTTGCTTTTGAAATGTAACTGTATTTTGCTGGATAGTCATGTTTTGGTTTTGTTGGTATTTTGGTTTCCTTCTAATAAACTAAGGTTTTCTACTCAGGCTTCTGATCTTCTCATAGACCTTTGGAAAGCTCAGAGTTAGGAGCCTCTTTGCCCTTGGGTGCTCCTCTGGTGAAGTAACCGTTCACTGTGATCACTGTGTACACTCCATGGACGGTCACATCAGGGCCTGTCACATCAACTCCTCTTAGGCTACTGGGCCTTAAATGGAGCTTCAGACCCACACACAAAACCACCTCCCAGTTCTCCTCCCTGGACAACCTACAAGCACCTCACACTCACCAGGTGGAAAGCCAGGCTCACTCTGTACCTTCTTCCCCATCATCTGCTACTCCAGAAGGTCCTGTGTCTCAGCAAAAAGCACCTCAGTCATCCTCTCTCCCACATTAGCAGCCTAGAAGCCATCCATGTGGTCTCTCCCTCACTCCACACATGCAGGGAGAAACAAGTCCTGTTGATTCCTTTGTTATTTCTCTCACCTGTTTTTCCTCATTGAAAGACTCTGTTATGCACATGGAGGAAACTGCACCTCCACTCACATCTTTCACCCTCCAAGCAGTACCTCAAACTGCCTCTTTCCCCATCCTCACTCCCAAAGCCTCAGCAGGGCCCTGCTCTCTTCTGCCTGCATTGATCTGATGGGCTCCCCAACTATTCTCTTTCCCTCCCACCCATCCCCTCCCCCACTGCTGGTTAGGGCTCTGCTAGGAGGTCGGTTGGATCACATCATTTCCACTTAAGGTCTTTTAGTTGCCCTCAAAGCTCCTGAGGTTAAATCAATCACCACACATGGCCCTTTTGGGTCTGGCTCTGGTTCCTGCCTAGATTCATCCCATATTCCACTCCACCTCTTCACTGACATCTCTATTGATATAAATGATTTTTGAGATGAGGTCTCACCCTGTCACTCAGAATGTATTGCAGTGGTGCAGTTACAGCTGATTGCAGCCTTGAACTCCTGCCCACCTAAGCCTCTGGAGTAGCAGGCACTAGAGGCACATAACACCACAACTGGCTATTTTTGTTCTGTAGAGGAGACAGAACCTATGTTGCCCAAGCTGATCTCCAACTCCTGGCATCTAGCAGCCCTCTCACCTCAGTTTCAGCCTCCTAATGTGCTGGGATTACGGGTGTGAGCCACTGCACACAGCCATACATATATCTACATATATATGTAGATATATATGTATGTATATATACATATATATATATATTCTTCTCACTTTTAAGCTTTTGATTAGTTAGCATATAAAGTCTAGACTGGTTATATAGTTCTGAAGTGAAATCCATGCTCTGTGACACTGGCTGCTCACTTCTCCTTTTCTGAACCTCAGTTTTTTCATCTGTAAAATGAAAATAACAACCCACCACTCCATGAGTCTTCTAAGAATTGGAGATTTGCTTAAAGCATGTAGCTCAGAGTAGGTATACAATAAATAATGGTCATCATCACCTATCACTTATTATGAGCCTTCACTTGTTCTTGCCAGATAAGTTAATTTCAGCCACGTGTTTCCTTCCTGCCCACTCCCCATGCCTCTGTTTACTGGTGATAATCATCTCACATCACACAGCACCTCAGTGATGGTGCTAGCCAATCTTGAGTGTGTATTTACATCTGTGTTAGCACTCAATGGCACTGGCTCTACAGCCACCTCTGTGGCCTGGCATAAAAGATTTACAGGATGAAGCGAGTGAGTAAATGTGGCTCCTCAGAGATATAACTAATCCAGAAAAAGGCCAGTAGGAGCACTTCTGGACCTACCAGGGGCACTCTGATGTCTACCTGGATCCTCTTCTTTAGGATTTTTTCAGTTGGCTCTTACTTGCTATATTTAAACAAGCATTTTCTCCAAATAGTCCTTATTGTTTTTTAAAATCAGCTTGGTTACAACAGCCAGCCAGGCATTATTAGACCCATGAGACCAAGGAGATAGCTGACGCGAAATTGTTGGTGAAGATGGACTAGGAAACTTTGTCTAGTAGAAAGTGACTATTGTTTTATTAGTTTTAAAATTTGCCAAACTCACATGAACAGGGTAGTAGACTTAAATTGATCATTATACAACGTGTATGTGTATCAAAACATCAAACTGTACCTTATTATATACAATCATAATGTTTTAATTAAGTAGTTTTAAAAATTCAGTATCTTTCAATTACTTTGGAGAACTGAATGACATTATAAAAAATAAAAAATTGCAGGAAAAATTTTGACACAAATTTTTACTTAATTGGCATATGGGATTTAAGACTGAGGAGCATATCTTAGTAAGCAGGTAAATTAATTCTTTCTTACGGTGCGGTATCTTTTTAGCTATTACAATAATTAAAGAACAGTGAAATAAACTCATATTAGAGCCACACATTCAAAGTCTTATAACAATAAGTTATTAAACCAACTTTTCAAACTTAATAAACCATATTTAAACACTTTTTACAAGAAAAAATGAATTGTATACTTTCCTGATTCGATAAATTAAAAGGCAAACTCACTGACAACAGGATCTTTAAAAAGCAATAACATTCTAAGAGTGTTGACATAGTACTATCTTTTGGACATGAAGTGCAATTCAATAAATGCTGCCAACATTTTTAAAAAAACTTCAGTGTAAATTTTTAAATATCTCAATTCTAGAAGAAAATAACTTACGCGCATGTTTCTAAATACAAAGTAAGATATTGCCAAAGAAATAATGACCAGGAAGCAATAAGGAAGAAAAAGGATTTATTTTCTTTTTAGAATTATTTTGAGAATTTCTCTCTTGCTTAGCTAATTACCTTCAAATTCCAAATACTATATTGTCAAATATTATACTATCACCTACTAAATCATACCGCAAGTTTATGGTATAATAGAAAATAGATCTTCACTAACCTAAACAGAAGTCAAGCTAGGAAATGCCTCAGGTAAACTTGTTCACAATTTGTTCCTAAAGATGATAGCTACAAAGATAAAGATGTTACATACCTCCCTTACAATTTGCCCACAGGGAATTTCCTTGTGGGCAAAGGATGGACAGAACTCAGTGTCATCTCTCTGCTCAATTAAGAAGAATGCACATCTGATTGCTTCTGCTTTATCATTCAGTAAGCCAGACTAAGGCATAAATGAAGATTCCTCTACCCTCCTCTCACATGTGAATTGTATATTCAGAAAACGGCTAATCACAGATTCGAGAATGTAACCATTTGCCTTACCTACTTACGACCTGAAACCCCCCTCCCATGCTTCGAGTTGTCCCGCTTTTCTGGACAAAACCAATATACATATTACACATATCGACTAATGTCTCATGTCTTTTAGGCTATATAGAAGCAAGCTGTACCCCAGCCACCTTGGGCACATGTCCTCAGGACCTCCTTACTCTGTGTCATGTCCATAACCTTGGCAAAATAAACTTTCCAAATTTACTGAGACCCATCTCAGATATTTTGGGTTCACAATAAAAATGAAGCTTACAGACAGAGGCCCTCAGCTTCCTGCTGGACAATGCTGACTCAAGTGTTGTTTAGTGATCCCGGAAGTTCTCATCAGGCCCCTTCTGGTGAAAGAGCATGTGAACATTACCCTGTATTTGGCATACACAAGTATATATGTATTTGCTTTGCAGCATGGCATTTAGAAGTTTTTTTTTTTTTGAGACAGAGTTTAGCTCTTGTTACCCACGCTGGAGTGCAATGGCGCGAC
>PVKV010007495.1:74250-95890 GCA_004027835.1 Alouatta palliata
ATTCTCCTGCCTCAGCCTCCCGAGTAGCTGGGACTACAGGCACGTGCCACCATGCCCAGCTAATTTTTGTATTTTTAGTAGAGACGGGGTTTCACCATGTTGACCAGGATGGTCTCGATCTCTTGACCTCGTGATCCACCCGCCTCGGCCTCCCAAAGTGCTGGGATTACAGGCGTGAGCCACCGCGCCCGGCCAATAAACAACTTTTATACCATTAAAAGGCGTTTTCCCTTTCCTAAATGGTTTAGTTGTACCAGTGTTTTGCTCACTGAAGAAGCTTCTTAGGGACCTTGTAACTTTGTTTCTAGCTTGAGGTTAATTATTGTGGTTGTATTGTTCACTGTGTGTGGAAATAGTATGAGTACGATTTAAACAGATTGTCCAATTTTATTGGCTATATCAGTAATATTAGCTATATCACTTGTTTGTATCTTAGTAGTTTCATGAAATGTTTGCTGTATTCTAGTTTATAATATTTTTTAAAATTGTGTCTTACAGTCAAGTTTGTAGATTTTAATAAGTAATAATTTTAAAAGATACAGTAATTTTTCAGCTTCCAATATTTATCCATCCATTGTGGACCCAGAAATTGCATCTTTACATTTTTATTAAGTTTCCTTAAGTATATGTTTCCAGTCTTTCAAGCTTATTGATAAGGTGGAAGCACAAGAAAAATTTCAGTAGAATACAGTTCTTATTTTGTGAACACTAATGTATTAAATTTGCTATACATTAAAACAAATAATATATATTTTATTTGAATTGTATATATGAATTGGATGTTATAACTGGTTGATATTTTAATTTTATTAGAGGTATATTTATTGACCAAGTCAGTTGGTTACCTCAGTATTACGGCCAATATAGTCCAAGAGACCATTTCTCCCTGAGTGCCTTACACTTTACTGGGCAAAGTCCATATTTTTTTGTGACTCTTCAAGCTGTTGGTGAGGTGAGAGTGCACTTGCTTCCTGTGGCAATAAAGATTTTCTGTGCCTCACAAAAAAACAACAACAAAAGCAAAAACAAACAGCTAACAAATGTTGTTGAGGCTCTAAGAAAATGGAGCTCATGTATTGCTGGTGGGAATAAAAATGGTGCAACCACTTTGGGACAAAATCTTGTAGTTCCTTAGCCATTGAGAGTGGTTCGCCATCTGATACACCAATTTTTTCCTAAGGTATGTAAATGAAAACCAAACTGTTTTTTCTGTCTCTGGCATTGCCCTCACTTGAGTCAATTCCAAGCCCAGGTTGTGACCTGTACCTCTGATGGACTTATTGCAAGTCAGCGTGCCCATGACCCTTTCCTTGGGCTCAATAATTTGTTAGGATGGCTCACAGAACTTAGGGAAATGCTTACTGATGTTTACTTGCTTATTTTGTTAATGAAGGGCATGGGAAAGGACACAGATGACCAGCCAGCTACAGAGATACACATGGGGAGGTCCAGAAGAGCCCCGAACACAGCAATTTCTGTCTCTGTGGAGTTGGCTAGGCCACCCTCCCATCACATGGATGTGTTCACCAGTTGGGAAGCTCTACTAACCTCTCAGCTCAGCGATTTTTATGGAGAATTAACTCAATTTCCAGCTCCTTCCTCCTCTCAAGGAATTGAGGATATAGGGCTGGAAGTTCCATGGTTCTAATTAGAGCTTTGTCTTTCTGAGGACCAGCCTTATCCAGGAATCCAGGAAGAAGTGCCTCATTTGAAAAAAAAAAAAAAAAAGGTGCTTTTGTAACCCAGGAAACTCTGAGGAATTTAGAAGCCATGTGTCAGAAACCAGGAGCAGAGACCAATGTTCATATTTATAATTATTTCATGAAGGGAAATAAAAACATAAGTTCACACAAAAACTTGCATATGAATGTTCACAGTAGCACTATTCACAATAGCCAAAAGGTGGAGAGAATCCAATATGTATCATTGACACATGAAGGAATAAACAAAATGTGCCTATCCATAAAATGGAATATTATTCATCCTCAGAAATGAAGGAAGTTCTGATATGTGCTACAACATAGATGAACCTTGAAAACATGCTAAGTTAAATGAGCCAGACACAAAAGGAAAAAAAAAAAGTATTCTAAGATGCCACTTGTATGAGGTGCCTAGTATGGGCAAACTTATAGACACACAGAAAGTAGAATGGAGGTTACCCGGCCTAGGATTGGTGGGCAGGAAGGATGGGGAGTTATTGTTTAATGGGTACAGAGTGTTTATTTGGGATGATAAAAAAAGTTCTGGAAATGTATAGTTGTGAAGGTTGCACAACATTGTGAATGTACTTAATGCCGCTACATTTATACCCAAAAAGTGTAAAAATGGTAAATTTCATGTAATGCTTATTTTACCACTATCAAAATGAAAAGCTAGCCTCATAGATACGAAAGGATTCTAACAGATATATTTAATTTAGATTAATTTTAGTTACTAAAATGTTGACTGGGAAAATAAATGAATGCAGACCTAATCCAACTGCAATGTGGGTGAGCCTTGAAAACATGCTAAGTGAAAGTAGTTGGTCATAGAGAACAACAGTGTGTATGATTCCGTTTGCAAGCAATGTCCAGTAAAGATAAATTACTATAGAGACAGAAAGTAGATTAGGGATTATCAGTGGCTAGGGGGCAGTCTGGTGGAAGGGTGAAAGCTTGTGACTATGGTGAGGAAGGGCTCTTTTTGGAGAATGCAAAGGTTCTGAAATGAATTGTGTTAATGAGTGCACATTTCTATGAACACACCACAAATCACTGAATTCTATGATTTCCATAGATGAATTATATCTTGAAGCTACCTTTCAAAAAGGAATACAGAAAATCTCAAAATATGTTGAATCCGTTAACATCTGATTTGCTACAACTCTTCCAGAGTAAACACCGTGTGAAGTTATGTCCATTTCTTCGCTCCTGCAGGAGGAACTCTGAATGACGGCTCAGCCAAGGTGGCCCAAGCCAGGCAGGAGCCCAGGCCTGCAGGGCCCAGACCAACGCTTGGACAACCCGGTCCCAGGAGCCTAATGCAGGATGACCCCACAGGAGTTCAGCTCGCCTCTTGGCATCCAGCGGAGAGCCAGGTACTTACCCTGCAGTGGGGCAGAAAACCCAAGGAAGCCCTGACCGTGGCAAGCTGCACTCTGGTGAGCCTTGGAGCAGGACTCCGACCTCACAGAACCAAGTATTCACTGGTAGGAGAAACTGCATCTGGGGAGGGGAAGGTGTGGACTTCACTCATCCATCCCCCACACTCCCCACCATCCTCTGGCAACAGCGTGTGTAGCACAGGGCACGTCAGCCAGAAAACCTTACAGGGAACAGATCTGAGGGCTTCCCATCTGCAGCTGTACTCACTGCTTTCCATGCTCACTTCAGTTTCATCAGAAATTTGGAAATGTCACGCTTTTTTTGTTTGTTTAACCTTGATTTAGAGACTGGAAACATTGATTATTTTTACATTTCAATTTGAATAATGGTTGCACCATTCAAGCAGATTTTAAAGCAAAAAGTGGCAGACGCTGTGGCTCACGCCTGTAATACTAGCACTTTGGGAAGTTAAGCAGGTGGATCACCTGAAGTCAGGAGTTCAAGACCAGACTGGCCAACATGGCTAAACCTCGTCTCTACTAAAAATACAAAAATAGCCGGGTGTGGTGGTAGGCGCCTGTAATCCCAGCTACTCTGGAGGCCGAGGCAGGAGAATCCCTCAAACCTGGGAGACAATGGTTGCAGTGAGCCAAAATCACGCCACAGCACTCCAGCCTGGCTGACAGAGCGAGACTGTCCTCCCAAAAAATAAACATAAATAAAATGCTTTTCTAGGTGTTCTTGTCTTATCGCAGAAATACATGCTTGTATTGAGTATAAGTTGGCATAAAGAAATGTTAATAACTCCCCCTGCACAAGCACAGTTTCACGTCTCTATTGCTACTGCAGTGGTGAAACTGATGGAGCCTTCTTCCCTCATGTCCATTCATTCACACGTTGATAGGACCTGGCTGAGTGTAATTATAATGTGATGTTATTCTGAAGCATGTTCTACACTCACATTTGGGATTTTCATTTTCTATTTCCAGAGTGGTTTTACATGTAGAAAATGGAATCCTATGTTGCCTGTCTGTCTACAACCACTCTTTTTTTTTTTTAGTCGACAACCACTCTTAATCCTAAATGGGTCTTGTAGGGTAGGACTTAGAAGGACTTTTTGTTTGTTTGTGCAATATTTTCTACCCTATCGAATGTGAGTATTGGTTACATTAATTAAATGACAAGTGCTCACCATAGAGTGCTGGCTTTTTGTCCACTGGCATAAATTAAAAGGAAGAAACTATCT
Source organism: Alouatta palliata (assembly GCA_004027835.1). NCBI lineage: Eukaryota > Metazoa > Chordata > Mammalia > Primates > Atelidae > Alouatta > Alouatta palliata. The sequence goes on from PVKV010007495.1 coordinate 78,580, forward strand.
ATGTCAACAGGATTTTTTTCAAAAGTGGTTGCCATGGCTGATTTTTGAAGGAGGGACATGAAAGTGATAGCTTGAAGTAGGAGATTGAAGTCTCTCCTTTATTTTATTTTATTTTTATTTATTTTTAGTTTTTTATTATACTTTAAGTTCTAGGGTACATATACGGATCGTGTTGGTTTGTTACATAGGTATACACGTGTCGTGGTGATTCACTGCATCCATCGCCACATCATCTACTTTAGGTATTTCTTCAAATGCTATCCCTCTCCAATCCTCCCACCTGCTGCTATTCCTCCCCTAGCCTCCCACTCCCCAGGTCCTGGTGTGTGATGTTCCCCTCCCTGTGTCCATGTATTCTCATTGTTCAACACCCACTTATGAGTGAGATCATGTGTTTGGTTTTCTGTTGTTGTGTCAGTTTGCTGAGAATGATGGTTTCCAGTTTCATCCATGTCCCTGCAAAGGACATGAACTTTTATTTTTTTATGGCTGCAGAGTATTCCATGGTGTATATGTGCCACATTGTCTTTATCCAGTCTATCATCGATGGACATTCGGGTTGGTTCCAAGTCTTTGCTATTGTGAACAGTGCCACAATAAACATATGTGTGCGTGTGTCTTTATAATAGAATGATTTAGAATCTTTTGGGTATATACCCAGTAATGGGATTGCTGGGTCAAATGGTATTTCTATTTCTAGATCTTTGAGGAATTGCCACACTGTCTTCCACAGTGGTTGAATTAATTTACACTCCCACCAAAAGCGTAAAAGTGTTTCTATTTCTCCACATCCTCTGCAGCATCTGTTGTCTCCTGATTTTTTAATGATCACCATTCTACCTGGTGTGAGGTGGTATCTCAATGTGGTTTTGATTTGCATTTCTCTAATGATCAGTGATGATGAGCATTTTTTCATATATTTGTTGACTGCACAGATGTCTTCTTTTGAAATGTGTCTCTTCATATCCTTTGCCTACTTTTTGATGTTTTCTTTTCTTGTAAATTTGTTTAAGTTTTTTGTAGATTCTGGATATTAGCCCTTTGTCAGATGGGTAGATGGCAAAAATTTTTCCCCATTCTGTTGGCTTCTGGTTCACTCTATTGATAGTTTCTTTTGCTATGCAGAAGTTCTTAAGTTTAATTAGATCCCATTTGTCTATTTAGGCTTTTGCTGCCATTGCTTTTGCTGTTTTAGTCATGAAGTCCTTGCCCATGCCTATGTCCTTAATGGTATTACCTAGGTTTTCTTCTAGAGTTTTTATGGTGTTAGGCCTCATGTTTAAATATTTAATCTATCTAGAATTAATTTTTGTATAAGGTGTAAGAAAGGAATCCAGTTTCAGCTTTCTGCACATGGCTAGCCAGTTTCCCCAACACCATTTATGAAATAGGGCATCCTTTCCCCATTGCTTGTTTTTGTCAGGTTGGTCATAGATCAGATGGTTGTAGTTGTGTGGTGTTCTTTCTGAGGTTCCTGTTCTGTTCCATTGGTCTATATCTCTGTTTATTTGCAGGCTTAGTCATTGTTCTGCTGGGAAAGAAACCAGAGCCCTGTCTTTCAAATATTTCTTTTTTTCATGGGTTTCAATGACTGGGAATGTTCATGGTGCTAAAAATCCAAGGACTGAAGGAGCCATTCATTATCTTCAGCCTCACTGAGTTCACTGAGTCCATTTACCACCTTTAGTGTTGATGGGAAAAAACACAATGTTCTCTCCTCCACCAGAAAAATGAGAACGGACTTCTCACATCCTATCAGACCTTTGCCAATATTTTTGTTTGTTTGTTTGTTTTCAGACGGACTCTCGCTCTTGTCACCCAGGCTGGAGTGCAGTGGTGTGATCTGGGCTCTCTGCAACATCCGCTTCCCAGGTTCAAGCAATTCTCCTGCCTCAGCCCCTGAGTTGTTGTGATTACAGGGACCCAGCACCATGCCTGACTAATTTTTTTAGGTTTAGTAGAGACAGGGTTTCACCATGTTGTCCAGGCTGGTCTCTAACTCCTGACCTCAAGTGATCAGCCTGCCTTAGCCTCCCAAATGCTGGGATTGCAGGCATGTGCCCGGCCAACAATATTTGTAAGAAAACCATTCTGCACTTTTCAGAGACAGTCTGGAATGTAATTTCAACTCCAATACAAACCAAACCATCCTTTAAAAGGAGTTATATAATTCCTTAATCTTGAGAAATTGTCTATCTGGATGTGACTATCTTATATAATCACATTCTCCTCAATTTTGTCTCTAACAGTGTTTTTAACCTATTAAGCAAGTAAGTAGTTATCAAGTAAAAATTTTCTTTGTTTTTTTTTTTGTACTGAATTAAATAATTGGGTTATTAAAGGAATAGAGAATAGTAATGAATACCTATCCACTAAAGACTATATCTTGTACTATGTATATTTCTCATCTCTTACCTATATCACACCATAATGAGGTTTAAAGCACTGTTTTAAAAGATTCACCACAAGTCACTTTTTGAACTCTCTATTCTCTCAAATATTATCTTTGATGTAGACCTAGAGTGACAGCTCTTGATCCCATCGGGGTTAACCATGGTACCTGTGAGTCAGGTTTTCAGGGAGCAGAAAATGAATTCCAACTTCACCACATCCCTTTTGAACAAGTACAGGCTTGCTAACATTTAGCATAAGATAAAAGACACTGTTCCTTTTAATTATTGTTTCTGAAATACAACAAAAGCAATTGTAAGATAGGCAATATTGCCTTAAATTGCCTCTCATGTGATTTTCATGGATTTTGAACATTTTCTAAAGAAGACTTTATCTGGGGAAAGACATCCAGCCCTGAGTTGAGATGCTTACCCACACAGGCTGCCAGGTAAAATATAGCACAAGCAGGTAAACTTGAATTTCAGATATGTATATAATGTGGGGGACATACACTCACATATTACTCTGGCAGCTCTACACTGGGGGCATTGTGGAGAGGGCAGCGGATAAAAGCAGGACCCTGGAGGCTATCAGAGGAGAAGGTGAGACTGGTCAGTTTTCTCTGAGGGCCCCTAGGGCAGAAGCTATCAGTATCCTTATGGTCGAGGGTCAGTCTGCTCTGCCCCTGTTTAAATATTTTATTGAAATGCAGCCACACCCATCTATTGATGGACTGTTCACTGATGCTTCCATGCCTCTACGGCAGAGTTCACAGTGTAGCCTACAGGGCCTGAATATTTACTATGTTGACCTTTACAGAAAATATTTACCAACCTCTGGCTTCGAACAAGGTCCTGAAATAACAATTGATGTCCTAGATCCTTGCTAATTCCCATCTCTGATGCTATGCCTCTTTCCATAGGCATGTGGATATTATAAAGCTGAAAACATTATGATGTTAAATCAGTAATATGTCACACAACTTACTTAAATATAATACAATAACGCTACTTAAAAAAATAAAAGTTACTTTGAAAATATTTCATATGTTAGCATTTGTGTTTCCGAATTTCAAGTAGCCTTGTGGCAAGCTTCTGTTTGTCGGTACGAGGGAGCAGATCAAGCAGTTGTTTAATTTTCATTTGGACGACTGTGGTTTTAGAAGAATGAGGATATTGTAGAATTAATCTCCAATGAGTAGAAAGAAAGCTGGGTTTGTAAACTCTATAATGTGCCAACTAGGAGCTGGAAGTAAGCATTTGGTTAGAAGGCAGTCTTTTATTCTGAGGGGAATCAAGATGTTCCTGGGGCCCTGTCTTGACCCCATTCGGTGGTGGTAAGGCAGCTACAAGAGACAGGTCTTGGCTGTGAAGTTATCCCATGTGGCAGAGGCAAGATGTTGACAGAAGCAAGATAAATTTCACACAGAAGTTCAGGGTTTCAAAATATAGTCTGCAAATAAAAAATAAAGAGAAGACAATTTTTCTTACAACCTATCTGTAAAATGTGTGCATTTATTTTGCACAGTATAGAGCTTCAAAAGAGGGGAAAGACAGTGCTGTCATGACTGGCAGGGCATTCAGCTGCCAGAACTCTACAGCTCAGCTGCTACTGACTAACTCTAGGGGGCTGAACTCAAAATGTTCCTACGAATGTCACCATGGAAACATGAGCTGGAAGTCAAACACATGTGGAGGGATTTCTTAATAATATATGGAAAGTAATCCTGAATACAAATAATCCAGTCCACAACTCACAGACTTGGGTCAGCTGTAAGAGCAAAGGAGAAATAAAGGACACCAGCTGATTGGCGTTGAAGAGAGAACAGCTGCTAATTTCAGTGAAGACTTGAGGGTTCCTGTGGCCTGTGGAAAGAGATGGCTTCTGGAGTTGGGTAAAGCAGGAGACAATGCATGGAAATTCAGCTCTCCATCAGGGCTCTCTAAACTTCGGTGTCCATGGCTTCAATATGAGAATCAGCTTACTTGCATTTTATTAAAATGCTTTATGGAAAATGGTTATGGTCAGTAGCATGGTGAGAACTAAATACATGGCTCATACTGTTACTAATACAAATAAATACAAAATCTAAGAACGTATTTTATTTTATTTTGAAATGGAGTCTCACTCTGTTGCCCAGGCTGGAGTACAGTGGTGTGAACTTGGCTCCCTGCAACCTCTGCCTCCCAAAGTTCAAGCAATTCTCCTGTCTCAGCCTCCCAAGTAGCTGGGATTACAGGTGCTTGCCACCACACCTGGCTATTTTTAAATATTTTTTTTATTTTTAGTAGAGATAGGGTTTCATTATGTTGGCCAGGCCAGTCTCAAACTCCTGACCTCCTGTGATCCACCCGCCTCAGCCTCCCGAAGTGTGGGTATTACTGCACCCGGCATCTAAAAATGCATTTTAGAACTAAATGCATTTGAGTTCGTTTCTATTGCAAGGATTTAGCCTATCCTACTGTTGTCTCTAAGCTGTAGTGTGTATTATGTTTGTCAGGAGTTGCTGGGATAAAATGCTAGTGTTTTTAGTTCTGTAGTCCCTGTCATTACTTGTTGCATTGTTATAGACCGACATCTGTTATTGACTGGCAACAGAGTGAGACTCCATTTCAAAAAAAAAAAAAAAGAAAGAAAAGAAAAATTCCCTGTGAAAGTCACATCTGATCTGCCAACCAAAAAGAACAAAAGAAAAGAAAAAAAGACTCTAAGTAAAGTAACACCTCCCATGTAAACACATTTTTAAATAATTATTTCAATTTGGAATAAGATTATCAAATAGAATTGAAAATTGTCACTTGATCATCTTTGAAAAAAATCCAGTTACCTGTATTAGATGTTCAGCAGGAGGGCAGACCATAACTTGAACTGAATTTTGGCAGTGGTCAGAGACAGGTTTCAGAGAAGGATCTGTACAGGTTTGTGGTCTGAATGCACAGGATTTAATGAAACTTTGTGAAGCATGAGTTTAAACAACCAGCTGAGTGAAGCCTTTGTTCAAGGTAATGATCCATTGTCTTGAAAGGAGAGCTGTTTTCTAAGATGAGTAAACTATTTGCCGGTTGAGATTTGTTTGCAGGAATTTTCCTGATAAAAACCATGGATTTGTTAATTGGTTCCCAGATGTGTCTTCCTGGACCACAGTTTCCTGGAGCAAATTGTGTCCACTCTTGACAGGAGACAGACTAGGATGGAGGCGGTTTCTTGTCTCATTTATACTCTGTGGAATTTCTTTTTGTTTTTGTTTTTGGTGGAATCTCACTCTTGTCCAAGCTGGAGTGCAGTGGTACAATCTTGGTTCACTGCAATCTCTGCTTCCCAGGTTCTAGTGATTCTCCTGCCTCAGCCTCTTAAGTAGCTGGGATTACAGGTGTAAGCCATCATGCCCAGCCTCTTTATTGAATTTTTTTTCTTTTCTTCTCTTCTTTTTGAGATGGAGTTTCATTCTTGTTGCCCAGGCTGGAATGCAGTAGCACCATCTGAGCTCACTGCAACCTCTGCCTGCTGGGTTCAAGTGACGTTCCTGCCTCAGCCTCCCAAGTAGCTGGGGTTACAGGCGTGCACCACCATGGCTGTCTAAACATTTTGTTTTTAGTAGACATGGGGTTTTACTGTGTTGGTCAGGCTGGTCTTGAACTCCTGACCTCAGGTGATCTGCCTGCCTCAGCCTCCCAAAGTGCTGAGATTACAGGTGTGAGCCACCACACCTGACCTCTTTATGGAATTTCTTATTCTTCACTTGCAACTTGTTCTTTGTAAAATAATTTTATCTTCCAAAGAAAACTTTATTAAGCTTAGTGTGGACTAGCTTCAGAGTTAAAAACTCCTGTAGGCTCAATCTAAGGGCAGCCCACACTTCTATAGATTTAACCTCCAATAGCCCCACTAGATTCTTAAGGTAAAAAGCTGAGAAAAATCCACTTCCTGGTTTGCTAAGGCAATAGAAAATGTAACTAATGTGAAATACTTCCAAGAGAAAAGTAACCATTTTGAAATAAGCGAAGAGCATCTTCTCAACAAAAGCCTTCACTATAAGCAAAAAGACTTCACCAGAGACATGCAAGTAGAGGGAAGGAAAATTATCTAACTCTAGCCCTCTCTTGCCGTGCCACTTCACTTAAGGAAAAAATTAAAAAGCTGAGAAACACCTCCAAATGGCACAACCTAGAGTCACAGGCCCACTAAACACTGAGACCTCATCAGAGCAGAGTAGAATGCATCTCCTCCTCCCATATTACATCAGCAGGGCTACAGTATCACAGGGTGCCTTACAGCTCAAAAAACAGCAAGGCTTCAACTCCATATATGCAGTAGATTCTAGGCAGACCCGAAGAGAGCAGAGGAGATAAAAACAAAAAATAGAAGAGGAAATTATATCCTGTAACACTTACAGCTAGTGCAAGGAGCAAACACAATCTGACTCCTAGCTAGATAAACACAAAACCTTACAATGAAAGCCAGTTTAGCTCAGTTCCTGTTACCTGATGTATTATGTCTAGATTTCAAAGAAAAATGACAAGACATGCCAAAAGACAATTAGAAAGACAATCTAAAGAGACAAGTGGCACTAAAAACAGATCATGTGGCAGAAGCGTGAGAATTACCAGACCAGGAATTTAAGTATAACTCTATGTCAAAGGTCTACTGGAGAAGTGAGCAAGATGCAATAGCGTATGAGAAATGTAATCAGAAAGATAGAGATTCTAATAAAAAATAAATGCTACAATTGAAGACATCAAACAGAAATGAAGATTTTTTTTTCCTTTGGAGATGGAGTCTTGCTTTGTTGCCCTGGCTGGAGTGCAGCGGCCTGATCTAGGCTCACTGCAGCCTCCATCTCCCAGGTTCAAGTCATTCTTCTGCCTCAGCCTCCTTAGTAGCTAGAAATACAGGCTTGCACCATCATGCCCAGCTAATTTTTGTATTTTTAGTAGAGGCAGGATTTCACCATGTTGGCCAGGCTGGTCTCAATGTCCTGATCTCAGGTGATCTGTCCACTTTGGTCTCCCAAAGGGCTAAGATTACAGGTGTGAGCCACCATGTTGGGCCTAAGAATGTTTTTCGTAAGTTCACTGGAAAACTGGACATGGTCAAGAACAGAATCAATAACCTTGAAGATATGTCAATAGACCATTCCCAAACAGAAAAACATGGAAAAAAATAAACTGAATATTTAGGAACTGTGTGATGATTGTAAAAGGTGTAACATGCACAATGGGATGATGGGCATTTAGGTTAATTCCATGTCTTCCCAATTGTGAATAGTGCTGCAGTGAACATACACATGTGTTTGTCTTTATAATAGAATAATTTATATTCCTTTGGGTATATATTCAGTATTAGGATAGTTGGGTCAAATGGTATTTGCTTTTAGTTTTTTGAGGAATCGCCACACTGTTTTCCACGAAAGCTGAACTAATTTACACTCCCACCAACAGTGTGTAAGAGTTCTTTTTCTCTGCAACCTTGCCAGCATTTGTTACTCTTTGACTTTTTGATCATAGCCATTCTGACTGGTATGAGATGGTATCTCATTGTGGTTTTGATTAGCATTTCTGTAATGATTAGTTATGTTGAGCATTTGAAATATGATTTTTGGTTGCATGAATGTTTTCTTTTGAAAAGTGTCTGTTCATGTCATTTGTCCACTTTGTATTTTTTGGTTTTTATTTTGTAAATTTGTTAAGTTCCTTACAGACGCTGGATATTAGACCTTTGCCAGGTATATACTTTGCTGCAGTTTTCTCCCATTCAGTAGGTTGTCTTTTCCCTCTGTTGGTATTTTTTTTTTCTATTCAGAAGCGCTTTAGTTTAATTAAATCCCATTTGCCAATTTTTGCTTTTTTTGCAATTGGTTTTGGAGTGTTTGTCATGAATTCTTGGCCCATTTCTATGTCCAAAATGGTATTGGCTATGTTGTCTTCCTGGGTTTTTATAGTTTTGGGTTTTACATTTAAGTGTTCCATGCATCTTAATTGTTGTGTATAATATAAGAAAGGGGTCCAGATTCAATCTTCTGTAAATGGCTAGACAGTTATCTCGGTAACATTTATTAAATACAGAATGTTTTCCCTATTGCTTGTGGGTTTCTTTTTTTTTTTTAAATGGAGTCTTGCTGTGTTGCCCAGACTGGAGTGCAATGGCATCCATTGCTTACTTTTATCAGGTTTGTCCAAAATCAGATAGTTGTATAGTTGCAGGTGTGCAGCCTTATTTCTAAGTTTTCTATTCTGTTCCGTTGGTATATGTGTCTGTTTTTGTTTCAGTACCATGCTGTTTTGGTTATTGTAGCCTTGTAGTCTAGTTTGCAGTTGGGTAGCATGATGCCTTTAGCTTTGTTCTTTTTGCTTGAGATTGCCTTGGGTATTCTGGTTATTTTTTGGACTTACCTGAATTTTAAAATAGTTTTTTCTGGTTGTGTTAAGCATGTCATTGGTAGTTTAATAGGAATAGCATCAAATCTATAAACTGTTTTGAGCAGTATGGCCATACAATATTGATTTTTTTCCCCTGTATTAAGCATGGAATGTTTTTCCATTTGTTTGTGTTGTCTAATTTTTTGAGCAGCATTTTATATTTCTTCTTGTGCAATCTTTCAAACTTCCTAGTTAGCTGTATTCCTGGGAATAATTTTTTTTGTGTGTGGCAGTTCTGAGTGGGACTCTGTTATTTATTTGGCTCTCGGCTTGACTGTTGTTGGTATATAGCAATGTTAGTTATTTTCACACAGTAATTTTGTATCCTGAGACTTTACTGAAGTTGTTTGTCAGCTTCAGAAGCTTTTGGGGTGAGAATATGGAATTTGTTAAGCATAAGATAATATTATCTGCAAACAGGGATAGTTTGACTTCCTGTCTTTCTATTTGCATGCTCTTTATTTTTTTCTCTTGCCTGATAGCCCTGGCCAGGACTTCCAATACTGTGTTGAATAGGAGTGGTGAGAGAAGGCATCCTTGTCTTGTGCCAGTTTTCAAAGGGAATCCTTCCAACTTTTGCCAATTCAGTATGATATTGGTTGTGCATTTGTTGTATACGGCTATTATTATTTTGAAGTATGTTCCTTCAATATCTAGTTTATTGAGAGTTTTAATTATGAAGCGTTGTTGAATTTTATTGAAGGCCTTTTTTGCATCTATTTAGATAATAATGTTGTTCTTGTCTTTAGTTCTGTTTATGTGATAAATCACACTTACTGATTTCCATATGTTGAACTAACTTTGCATCCTGAGGATAAAGGCTACTTGATTGTGGTAGATAAACTTTTTGATGTGCTGCTTGATTCAGTTTGCCAGTATTTTGTTAAGGTTGAGGTTTTTGCATTAATGTTCTTCAAAAATATCAGTCTGAAGTTTTCTTCTTTTGTTCTATCTTTGCCAGGTTTTGGTAGGAGGATGACGCTCGCTTCAGAGACTCTGTCAGGGAGCAGTCCCTTCTCCTCAAGTTTTTGGAAGAGTTTCAGCAGGAATGGAACTAGCTCTTTTTGGTATATCTGGTAGAATTCAGCTGTGAATTTGTGTTGTCCTGTGCTGCTTTTTGGTTGGTAAGGTATTAGTCAATTTCAGAGCTCATTATTTGTTGCTCAAGGTTTGAATTTATTCCTGGTTCAGTCTGGGAAGGGTGTATGAGTCCAAGAATTTATCCATTTCCTCTAGATTTTCAAGTTTATATGCATAGAGGCATACATAATATTCTCTAATGGTTGGTTATATTTCTGTGGAATCTGAGGTAATATCCCCCTTTTCATTTTCTATTGTGTTTATTTTAATCTTCTCTCTTTTTTACTTTATTTGGCTAACTCATGGTCTACTTTATTAATTTTTTTAAAAAATCACCTCCTGGATTTCTTGATCTTTTGAATGGTTTTTCATGTCACAGTTTTCTTTGGTTCAGCTTTAATTTATTTTTTGTCTTCTGCTAACTTTGGAATTTCCTCTTGGTTCTCTCATCACTTTAGTTGTGATGTTAGACTGTTAATTGAGATCTTTCTAACTTTTTGATGTTGACATTTAGTGTTATACATTTTCATTATAGCACTGACTTAGCTGTATCTTAGAGACTCTGTTATTTTTTATCTTTGTTCTTATTAGTTTCAAAAAACTTCTTGACTTCCCTTAATTTTATTATTTGCCCAAAAGTCATTCAGGAGCAGATTATGCAATTTCCGTGTAATTATGTAGTTTTAAGTGAGTTTCCTAGTCTTGATTTTTAGGTTGATGGTGCTATGGTTCGAGAGATTGTTACAATTTCAATTCTTTGTGGGGAGTGTCCTTCTTCTGATTATGTCATTGATTTTACAATATATAAAATGTGGCTATGAGAATAATTTGTATTTTGTTTGTTTGTAGTGTACAGTTCTGTAGCTATCAATCAGGTCCATGTGATCCAGTGCTGAGTTTAAGTCCTGAATATCTTTTTTCATTTTCTGTCTCAATGATCTCATATTGTCAGTGTGGTATCAAAGCCCCCTTCTATTACTGTGTAGGTGTCTAAGCCTCTTGGAAGGTCTTTAAGAACTTGCTGGGCCAGGCGCGGTAACTCACACCTGTAATCCCAGCTCTTTGGGAGGCCAAGGCGGCCGGATCACCTGAGGTCAGGAGTTCCAGACCAGCCTGACAAACATGAAGAAACACCGTCTCAATTAAAAATATAAAATTAGCTGAGTATGGTGGCGCATGCCTGTAATCTCAGCTACTCGGGAGGCTGAGGCAGGAGAATCTCTTGAACTCGGGAGGCAGAGGTTGCCAATGAGCTGAGATTGTGCCATTGCACTCCAGCCTAGGTAGCAAGAGCAAAACTCCTTCTCAAAAAAAAAAAAAAAAAAAAAGAACTTGCTTTATGAATCTGGATGCTTGTGTGTTGGATGCATACATATTTAGGATAGTTAGATATTCTTATTGAATTGATTCTTTACAATTATGTAATGTTCTTCTTTGTCTTTTTTTTTTTTATCTTTGGTGGTTTAAAATCTGTTTTCTCAGAACCTAGGATTGCAACCCTTGCATTTTTTTTGTCTTTTTATTTGCTTGGTAGATTTTCCTCCATCCCTTTATTTTTAGCCTGTATGTGTCATTGTGTATGAGATAGATATCTTGAAGACAGCATACCAGTGGGTCTTGGTTCCTTATCTGTCTTGCCACTCTGTGTCATTTAATTGGGGCATTTAGCCGATTTTCATTTAAGATCAGTATTGAAATGTATGATTTTTGATCCTGCCACCATGATGGTAGCTGTTTATTTTGCAGTCTTGTTTATGTGGGTGTGGGTGCTTTATAATGTCACTGATCTGTGTACTTCAGTGTGTTTTTGTGGTAGCTGTTAACAGTCTTTTCTCTCCATATTAAGTACTTTTTTCAGGAGCTCTTGTATGGCATGTCTGATGGTAATAAATGTTCTCAGTATTTGCTTGTCTTAAAGGATTTCTTCTTTTTTTTTTTTTTTTTTTTTTTTTTTTTTTTTTTTTTTTTTTTTTTTTTTTTTTTTTTTTTTTTTTTTTTTTTTTTTTTTTTTTTTTTTTTTTTTGCTTATGACTCTTAGTTTTGCTGAATATAAAGTTCTGGTTTGGAATTTATTTTCTTTAAGAATGTCAAATATTGGTCCCCAGTCTCTTTCAGCTTGTAAGATTTCTGTTGAAATGTCCAGCTTTAGTTTGATGGGCTTCCCTTTGTAGGTTACCTCACCTTTCTCTCCAACTGTCTTTAACAGGTTTCCTTTTATTTCAAGCTCAAAGAATCTGATGAGTACGTATCTTAGGGATAATCTTGTTTCAGTGCATCTTACTGGGTCTTTCTGCATTTATTGAATTTGAATGTTGGCCCCTCTAGCTAGGTTGGGAAAGTTGTCATGGATTATATCCTAAAATATGTTTTCCAAATTGTTTCAATTCTCCCCGTTTCTTTTATAGATTCATTTTTTTTACATAATCTTATATTTCTTGGATTTTTTGTTCCTTTTAATTCTTTTTTTCCTCTCTTGTTGTCTGTCTTATTTCAGAAAGCTAGTCTTCCAGCTCTGAGATTCTTTTCTCCACTTGGTGTATTATATACATATATTAATATATTGCATATATTATAATGTAATCACTTGCTATTAATGCTTGTGATTTCATTATAAAATTATTGCAATGAGTTTTTAAGTTCTATCACATCAGTTATGTTCTTTTCTATACTGACTGTTTTCTTTGTCAGCTCCTGCATTGTTTTGTCATGATTTTTAGCTTCCTTGCATTACGTTTCTATGTATGTCTGTAGCTCAGTGATCTTCATTTCTGTGCATATAGCTTGGTTTAGGACCCTTCCTGGAGAGGTGACACAGCCATTTTGAGGAAAGAAAGCACTCTAGCTTTTTGAATGTTTAGGGTTCTTGCACTGAGTCTTTCTCATCTTTGTGGGTTTATTTACCTTTAGTCTTTGAGGTTGCTGACCTTTGGATAGGCCTTTCAAAATTTTATTGTATTTGATGGCCTTTAGAATTTCATTGTGGTAAAATGTGGATTCAGCCAACTTGTTATGTTTCTGGAAGATTTTAGGGGGCTAGCACTCAGCTCCAAAATCTTGGACTTTGTGCTCTCTGGGAGACTTGTATTGGACCCCAACATTGTTTTCTAGCTCTGGAGGTTTGGAATATGCTGCAGTGGGTGCAGGTGTGAGATGCAGCAGCTTCAGCAGAGTGCTAGCGGGTGCTGGGGAGCCTGCCGTGCTGTAGGCATTCACTAGAGTGGTGGAGGCAACACATTTGGGGGTTTAAAGTGGTGGGAGCACTTATCGGAGACTGTGTGTGTCATTGTGCTGGAGATGGTGTTTGCTCAGGGCCCCGGTGCTAGTGATGCAGATCTGAGTGCCTTATCTGTGCCCCACAAGTATGAGTGATTACTCAGGGGGAGGATCCACTGTTCTCTGTGTAGTGTTAGTGCAAGGATAGGGTGCTAATGTGAGTAGGCTTGCTGGCTCTGTGCCTGCCAAGGCTAAATCTGCAGTGGTAGTTGGTGAGGGAGTGCAGGAGGGTGGACTGCACTCCTATGGTGGTGGGCAATGAAAGTAAAACCCACCCATACAGGCATGTACCAAAAAAGTGATGTGGGAAGGTACCATGGCCCTGGGGGAAGTTGCAGTATAGGGAGAAAACAGACAAGCTCGTGTGTGGTCACAGAGGTCATCCCGCTGGAGCTCTTCACCTTTCAGGTATGGTGCATCAGTGCGAAAGCTATGGTATGGGCCCCAAGGACACTCAAGGCTGCTCTGTAAGCAGGCATGGCCAGGCTGGGGCCCCAGGAAAGGCTAGCAGACCATGGAATGCTCAGGTCAGACTAGTGCCATCTGATAGGCAAGACCACCCTGCAGAGATCTGATCTAACAGTTCCCCAGGCTGCTAAAGTCTCCTACTGGAGCAACTTGGGCCTATGAGGATGGTTGTCCAAGTCCACTCTTTGCTACAGATACTTCTGCATCAAACCCTCTGGGCTCTACATCAGCTGGCTTGCTATCCCTACCAAGTAGGGGTTTCAGCTCTATGGGGCAGTAGCTCTTCTTGCCAACTCAAGTGTCCCTGGTGATCAAGGGGTCTCTTCCTAGGGTTCCAGAGGCTTATAGTGAGAGTGGATTGCTTCTTCCCGGTTCAACTCAGTCATTCTCCTGGAGCTGTTGTGGTACAAAAATGAGTCTTAGTGTATAGTAGCCCCATGCATTGTTCCCAGCTTTCTGCCCCTTAAGCCCAGCTTCCGTGTCTTCCCTCTGTCCACTCTCAGCACTTTCCTCATAGCTGTCATCTCAGTCCCTTGCTGGGAGCTGTTCTACCTCGCTGATCTAGTTGGCCATCTTGCCCTCCCTTGCTTCTTTTTAAAATAAAGAAAAATTGACTATCATTAATCATACTTTCACCTTTAATACTAAAGTAAATGCTATAAAATTGAAGTTATTCAAATCTAAATGTTTTTGACAGAAAGTATATCCTTATTTCTGGAAAAGCTTTTATTGTCCTGATAGACAATTAATTTTGTTATCATTACTTTTGATGCCTTTATGAAAGTAAATGCTTCCTTGAGTCTCCAGTCTTTTGTCAAGAATATTAACATCATTCTTTTATGAGGAATGAAAGTATATTTTAATTTACCTAACTTCTAATTCTATTTATGTCAAAAATTATCACAAAATTTAATAAATCAATATTGTGAGAGTGATACATTTAGAGTATGGGCTTCCTTATAAAGATCATGCTCACTTTTCATTGGATAAGTTTCATTCTTTTTTTTTTTTTCTTCTTGAGACAAAGTTTTGCTTTTGTTGCCCCAGCTGGAGTGCAATGGCATGATCTCAGTTCACTGCAATCTTCGCCTCCTGGGTTTAAACAATTCTCCTGCCTCAGCTTCCAGAGTAGCTGGAATTACAGGCTTGCACCACCATGCCCAGCTAATTTTGTATTTTTAGTCCAGACGGGGTTTCTCCATGTTGGTCAGGCTGGTCTCAAACTCCCGACATCAGGTTATCAGCCCACCTCTGCCTCCCAAAGTGCTGAGATTATAGGCATAAGCTGCACCCAGCTGAATAATTTTCAGTCTTTGACATGAGTACTGAAATGAAAAAAGTTTAATAAATATGAAGAAAAGGAGGAAAAAAAGAATAGAAAATTTAGTATAGTTTCTTAGAAATGAAAATCCTCGTAGATATTTATTTATAATTTGTATCCTGTTAATTGCTAAGAAAAGTGTTAGGGCTAGTCTTTAAAACTGTATAAAAGTATATTATACTTATATAAAAATACATGTTATAATTATATGGTTTGATAAATGTTACAAAATTCTGGATCGTAACTACATAACCAGCCCTTAGTTCAAGAAAGAGTGCATTAAAGAAAGGAATAAAGGTAACAAGGAAGGAAGGAAGGAAAAAAGAAAGGGAAAATTAAAGGAACCGTGGATTACTAGGAAACTGGATGCCCTCCTGTAGTTCTGCTAATCCACCAAGTGCAGATGTTACCCTTATTTCTAAAACCATTGAGTAGTTTTGTCTGTTTGTGAAGTTTGTTTGTGGGCTCATACCGTATGTACTCTTTATGATTGGCTTCTTTCACTCAGCATTCTTAGTGGCAGTGCTTCTTTTTCATCCATAATCGAATCCATCTATACTCATTGCTCTATTGTATTCCATTGTACAATATCAAATTCTAATGTTGATAAAGTTTTGATGTGTCTGGTTTGGGACTATTATGAATAATCTTGCTTTTAACCTTTTTCCTACATGTCTTTGATGCCAGGATAGTCACACTTATGTATGCTAGAGCTGTAGAAAAAGTGCTAGATTATAGGTTATGCATATGTTCATCTTTAGTATTTCCTGCCAAATGGCTTTCTAATTTGGTTCTTACAATTTGCATTTCCACCAGCAGCGCATGGGAGCTTCATTTTGTTCTACATCTTGCCAAACATTTAGTATGTTTTCCTTTTTTGTTTTAGTTATTTTGGTGGCTATGTAACTAAGCTACATTGAGATATAATTTGTGTTTCCTTGATAACTAATGAATTTGATGTCATTTTATATGTTTAATGGTCATCTGAAGCTATTTTTTTTTCAAGTATCAGTTTAAGACATGCATTGTTACATTGCATGGTCTGTCTTTTCCTTATTTGCAAATACTCTGTGCATTCTGGATAAAAGTATTTTGCCAGACGTATATATGAATACCAATGTATTCTTTTACTGTGTAGTTTTCTTTTTTATTTCCTTAATTATGATAATTATAATTTATTAAATTGAATGTAGTCACACATCATTTTTTCTTTTTTATGACTTTCTGGTTATTTTTGTTAATTAATTTAGTATTTACTATGTATGTATGTATGAGATAGGGTTTTACTCTGTCACCCTGGTGAAGTGCATTGACATTGTCGTAGCTGACTGTAGCCTCAAACTTGTGGAGTTAAGCAATCCTTTTATCTCAGCCTCCCAGGTAGGTAGGACCATGGGGGCATGCCACCTGCCCAGCTATTTTTTTTTTCTTTTTTTTGTAGAGACGAGTTCTCACTATGTTGCCCAGGTTGGTCTTGAGTTTTTTTGCCTCAAGCAATTCTTCTGAGGAATCTTCCCAAAGTTCTTAAATTACAGGTATGAGCCATCACACCTGGTCCTGGTTTCTATTTTTAAAAGTTCTGCCAATTATAATACATATGTCTTTCATGTTTTCTTATAAGAGCTTTATAATTTTAACTTTTGCATTCAGAACTACAGTCATTTATAATCAGTTTATGTGTATGGCTTGAGATAAGAATCAAGATTTTTCCTGTACGAGTCTGTGAATGTCCAGTAGACTTGGCGCGACTACTGCCAGTGTAAGACATTATTTACTTACTGCACTGTGAACTTTGTCATTGATAAGTTGGTCATAGATATTTTGTTAAAGTAGTTTTTAAAAGGATTGTATATTAGTTGAACGTTAATTGGCAATTTCTGATTGGTAAAATCTAGTTTTGTTTGTTCTATTTTTATTGCATTTTGGCTTTCTCACACAGAAACCTAAAGTGCTGGGACTGCCACTATAATGGCCTCCCTGTTAAGATTTTTAAACACTTATTTTTGTTTATTTTACATATTTATTATGTATCCATTGATCTGACTCCTTGTTGGGTCTATTATTTCTAAGTTCCATTGGTGACCTTTACAACTAATAACTGTTCATAGCATGCCTGCTGTCTTATTTCATGTGTGATTCAGTAGACATCCAGGCAACAAATTTCGCATTTATGAACCCCTATTATTAATTCTTTTTTGTATAATGATAACTTTGCAATAAGTCAATAAGTCCATTTTAGAAAATTTGTTTCTTTCTTTTTTTTTTGAGACAGTCTTGCCTTGTTGCCCAGGCTGGAGTGCCGCGGTACAATCACGGCTCCCTGCAACCTCCACCTCCCAGGTTCAGGCAATTCTCATACTTC
>PVKV010007496.1:0-33737 GCA_004027835.1 Alouatta palliata
GGCTCACGCCTGTAATCCCAGCACTTTGGGAGGCCGAGGCGGGTGGATCACGAGGTCAAGAGATTGAGACCATCCTGGTCAACATGGTGAAACCCCGTCTCTACTAAAAATACAAAAATTAGCTGGGCATGGTGGCACGTGCCTGTAGTCCCAGCTACTCGGGAGGCTGGGGCAGGAGAATTGCTTGAACCCAGGAGGCAGAGGTTGCGGTGAGCCGAGATCGCCCCATTGCACTCCAGCCTGGGTAACAAGAGCGAAACTCCGTCTCAAAAAAAAAAAAAAAAAAAAAGAAAAGAAAGAGTCTCGGTCATTGAGGTCATTGTTGAGCTACTGAATTAACCTTCCCTGTACCCTCCCTGTAGCTGCTACCTGTAAACCTCTTTTTTTTTAAGTTTTTGAACCAGAGTCTTGCTCTGTCACCCAGGCTGGATTGTAGTGGTGAAATCTTGGTTCACTGCAACCTCCACCTCCCGAGTTCAAGCGATTCTCCTGCCTCAGCTTCCCAAGTAGCCAGGACCATAGGCATGTGTTACCACGACTGGCTAATTTTTTTATATTTTTAGTAGAGACCGGGTTTTACTGTGTTACCCAGGATGGTCTCGATCTTCTGACTTCATGATCTCCCTGCCTTGGCCTCCCAAAGTGTTGGGATTACAGGCGTGAGCCACTGCGCCCAGCCTAAATCTCCTTTTACGTGAGATAGTAAATAATCTTTTGTTTAAGTCATTTTTAGTTAGGTTTCTATATTTGAAGCTGAAATAAATCTACATTTAAACAATTTTTTAATTCAACTGTCTTGATTTGTTATGGCCCTGGTTTTTTTTATTTTTTTAATGGAGTTTCACTCTTGTTGCCCAGGCTGGAGTGCAATGGCCAAGCTCAATCAATATGCCACACAAGGTAGAATATTGATTCTCTTTTATATGTCTGATAAGTAAGGCAGAATGTGCTGTGAAAGTGAGTATTAGAATTCTGTATCTCTGACTCAATTCTGATCCCATGATATAACATTCTGACTTACATAGTCAAAAATACCTGCTATGGCCGGATAAGGTGTATCATGCCTGTAATTCCAGCACTTTGAAAGGCTGAGGTGGGTGGATCACTTGAGGTGAGGGGTTTAAGACCAGCCTGGACAACATGGTGAAACCCCATCTCTACTAAAAACACAAAAATTAGCCAGGAGTGCTGGTGTGCACCTGTAGTCCCAGCTACTTGGGAGGCTGAGGCACGAGAATTGCTTGAACTCAGGAGGTGGAGGTTGCAGTGAGTTGACATCGTGCCACTGTACTTCAGCCTGGGTGACAGAGTGAGACTCAATCTCAAAAACAAAACAAATAAACAAAAAACCCCAAAAATACACAAAAATATCCACCAAAATATAGTGACACGATTAAAGAAAACTCTCTTCACTCAAAGAATGCTGGGAATGTCTGTTTCCGTTAATTGGAGATATGGGTATGCATCCAGGTTTGAAAAATTGCAAAGACTTACTATTCTTTTTTCTTTTTTTAGCTAAACTGACCCAGGAATGTTTTTTAAAGTTTGCATGCAAAAAGTTGCACTTACTTTATATTTCCAATGCTGTGTTCTACATATTAGATGTACAATGACCATAATTGCAAATTTGCTTGTCCAAATCTGATGAAGAATCTTTTTTTATTTTTTTTATTTTTTAAGACGGGGTTTCACAATGTTGGTCAGGCTGGTCTTGACCTCCTGACCTCAGGTGATCTGCCGGCTTTGGCCTCCAAAGTGCTTGGATTACAGGTGTGAGCCACCACAACTTGCAAACATCATTTTCCAAGGCCTTATGGGGAGACCCCAGTCCAGTACATACATGCTTTGTCTTTGCAGATGATAAGACTGTTGAAAACATTTCATTTCACGAATATAATTTGACTTGAATCTCAAACTCTTTTAGCACGAGTTTTCTAGACAAGAGATACTGTCTATTTCAGTCTTGAGAATATTACTATTTCAGCCTTGTTAGTATTTGTTATTATTCTCTGAAATGAAGTTTACAATCATAACACGATCTGAAATGAATTTTAAAAAGCAGTAAAAAGATGCTGAAACCCACAATAGCAAAAGGCAATTATTTTATAATTTGTATATTTAGATAAATAGTAATTAGAAGAGCTAATCTATTTTAAAGGTTCTATTATAAAATTAGAAAGGAAGTGATTCAATTACAGAAGTTTTTTTTTTTAAAAAGGAATATGATCAATGAGCAGCAGGTAATCTAATAAGCAGAAAAGATAAATAGAATTTCCCAAATATGACCATTTCCCACATTTCAGAAATGGAAGGCATTCTTACAGTGACTTAGAGGTACATTATGTATTGCAGATGTTAACTGAATTATAGATGAAACAATTAAGTTTTATAATATAATCTTATTTTGAGCCTGGAAATTACTACAGTGCATGAACATACATCAAAAAACAAAAATTTTGGCTGAGCATGGTGGCTCACTCCTGTAATCCCAGCACTTTGGGAGGCCAAAGTGGGTGGATCACCTGAGGTCAAGAGTTCAAGACCAGCCTGGCCAACATAGTGAAACCCCTTCTCTACTAAAAATACAAAGTTAGCCAGGCATTGTGGCGTGTGCCTGTAACCCTAGCTACTCTGGAGGCTGAGGCAGGAGAATTGCCTAGAACCTGGGAGGTGGAGGTTGCAGTGAGCCAAGATAGCACCAGCCTGGGTGACAGGGCAAGACTCTGTCTCTAAAAAAAAAACTTGTTTTTTTGCATTGCAAAGAGAACACATACCCGATTTTTAGCAACTAGAAAGTACAGATGAACAAAAATATAGATAAAAACATAAATGTAAATGAACACAGTCCCAACCTCACTTGGAGATAACCATATTTTGATGCAGATTCTCAGACTTTTTTTCCTGCATATTACATATACTGTGATATACTAATTCTACAAAGTGGGATTATAGTTTACATAAAACAGTATTGTTTTAGATCCTAATATTTTATTTTGAAATAATTTCAAATTTGCAGAACTTTTGTTAGTACCAAAAAGTACCTAACATCGTCATCCAAAGTACCCTCCCCAAATGCTTCATCTGCTTCTATGTAGACAATCTCCTAATCCTTTCAAAATTTAAAAAGCATTTCTAAAAATTCTATAGTTGAGAATTTCACTAATTCAGAACATCTTCTCCATTATATTCCATAGTACATTTTTCTTGTCAAAACATTTTATAGCATATTTTTATTATTAGAAAAGATTTGTGTTTGAAGAACAATTGTAAATCTAGATATTATAATTTGATTTTTCCAAATTCTAGGACAGTCTAGTCACTTTTTATTTTTAAGAGACCATAGGCTTAGTATAAACACATACTTTGGCCTGGATGCAGTAATTGGCCTACTCAAGGCACGTTATGCTTAAATACACAGACAGCAGACTGCTTTAGGGCTTGTGAAGCAGGGTGCCGAATGAGGCAGTCACTGGTTTTACCAGACTGGGTATCCACTACCCCTCAGACACCACGCCAGGCTCTGAAGATACCAAGATATGTGAGTGTGGCTCTGCCTTCAAAGAAGTGGAAAGCAGGGAGGTAAACAAGGTAATAAAACAAAGATCTCCTTTCCCTAAATTAAGAAAATGATAGTTCAGTTTACGTGTTTCATCCCCAAGCAAGCTCTAAGTCGTAATTCCTTAGAAATGTGGTTTGGTGTTCAGTGCTCTCGAGTCTGGTACAAGAAACGACAGGCCAGGGAGATGACACAAGGTCACAAGTTCCACGTGCTACAGCAGGTCTTTTTTTTTTTTCTTTTTTCTTTTTTCGAGACAGGGTCTCACTCTGTCATCCAGGCTGGAGTGCAGTGGTGCAAACATACTCACTGCAACCTTGACCTCTGGGGCTCATCTGATCCTCCCATCTCAGCCTCCCAAGTAGCTAGGACCAAGGGTGCGTGCCACCACACTTCACTATTTAAAAATTTTTTTTTTGTAGAGATGTACTCTTGCTATGCTGCCCAGGTTGGTCTCAAACTCCTGGGCTCAAGCGATCTTCCTGCCTTGACCTCCCAAAGTGCAAGGGTTGCAGGTGTGAGCCATTGTGCCTATCCCTACAGCAGATCTTAGGAGGACTACAGTCGTTGGCAAATGGGTTGATTTATTCATTATATCCACCATAACGTAGGCATGAAGTCACATTCTTCTAACACTACTTTTTCCTTATTCCCCTTCAAGTTTTCTAAGGCTTTCTAATAAAGACAGGCTCTGAAGGGCTCTTGGAGGCACACTGATTCAGATTCATGAGTCGTGCTGATTCTTGGTCTGGGGATAAGACGATCCAATCCTTTGAAAATGTCTTCTCATTTCTCCAATGAATAGCACAGCGTCCTGTTTCTGCTGGGCCTCATTTATCATTCCTAAGAAAAATCTCTTGCAGCCAGACAGATTGTCTTTGAGGGACCATATCCTATTCTCTGTTTTTCACAGGCTCTAATACTGAAGGTACCCTCTAATTGCCTTTCTGGAAACTTTTAGAGGACTCAATAAATTCCTTAGAAGGCAGAGTTCTAGATTTTAAGGACTTAGTAAGGTGGTGGCAAGTTCTCTTTGATCTGAGCGCCTGAAACACTGGTTGAGATTCTGAGCTTCTCTTGAATTCCCTGGGAGAGGATGCTGTGGCTGAGTGCTGGTGTTTGAGAGAGACTCGGGAGGGGGTGGCAGTCCTGCGCCACGCAGTTCCCATCTATAACTTAGTGACCTCTTAATGCTGCCTCCAATCCTTTTTTGGACTAAGGATAGTGCAGAAATGATTCCCCATAACAGCCAGTAGTTTTTCATTTCTGTGTCTGATTCCTGTGTCACTCTGACTGCAGCAGGGTGGTGCTATGCTATGTTCATTTCCCTGAAGAGTGCTGTCAGCCACACTCGGTCTTTAAAGTTCAATCCCAGTGAATCCCTAAGACTGTAACTGGTGTCTCTTTTCCGCACGTGGGCCTCATACAGTGGGAGCTGGGGCATGGGGAGAAGAGGATATGTACTTTCATATGATCTGCACAGGACATTAACAGAGGAAAAATGTCCCATCACTGTCAATGGAATTAATATTCTATCAAAACAGCTCTCTCATTCTCCAGTATTGAGATTAAGTTTACCTACTGAACACGGTAAAATATATTTTGGTGGCCTATGACCACCATTTATCAGCTCCCGACCCCTATCTATATAAAACAATAAGCATGATCTTAAGGCACTCTTAGGGGCTGTCTAAGAGATGTATATTTGCTGACATACAACCTGACTGAAGCCAAACACCATTACCCCTGTGACTGATTAGAGGGCGGCCTTAACTGAACAGTTTTATTTCCCTCCAGCAGCTGAGCTCCCTGACCATGGGAGCTGAGCTGACACGGCATTTCAAGTCCTGTTACCAGCTCAATGGTTCTCTTGTAAAAAAAAAAGCACCTCTTCATTTAGCCTCTCCATCTTGATCAGTGCTGATGGGCTATCAATAATTTCAAGTTGGGTGAGCAGTTGGCTGAAGGTTAAATAAATTCTGCCGGCTGTTGTCATGATTGTACCCGAGCGGAAGGATTCCAATTTGAAGCGATTTTCTTGCAAGTGCTCCTTGGAAATGTTTCCAGAGTCAAAAAAGTTGAGAAATTCAGTTTTGGAGGCCCAAGTGTGCTTCAGATGGAAACACAGACATCATAAGAACGTTGACGTTTTAAAAAATGGGTTTTCCTGTATTTCCGATTTTCCTCAGTGTTAGTTTAGAATCCAAAGACCCCACAGTATTAATTATTAGCAGGGGAAATTCTCAATATACTGAAGTGCTATTTTGGATATTGGTATTTTTAAAAAATGAACAAAATTATATTTTCAGGAATTTCAGCCAACAGCAAGAAGAGGAGGAAGGTCTGTCATGAATTGTAGTCTTAACAAATACGAGTTTCAGTCGCTCCATAGAAAGCTTTTAAGCACTTTCTTCACGTTCAAGAGATAATTTTCTTTAGAATGAAATTTGCTTTTGGTTTTTCTCCCCCCATTCCAAAAGTAATATATATTGGTTATGAAATTTGGATAAAAGAGAGTTAAGCAAAAAGGAAACGAAACTCATCCATGAGAGTTAACTGTTCTCAATATTTTATTCTATACCTTCCTATTTTCTTCTATGCATATGCATTTATGACTTTTTCTCTTACTAAGGTGTGATGATACTTAATATAAAATGTTGTGGTTTCATACACAGAGTGCTGTAGTCTGAATGTGCACCCTCAAACTCATGTGCTGGAAACTGAATCCCTCAGGCAACGATGTCGGGAAGTACCTTTTGGGAGGTGCGTAGGTCATGAGGTTTCTGCCTTCGTGTTAGACTGTTCTTGCATTGTTAAATGTCTGAGCCTGGGTAATTTATAAAGAGAAGAGGTTTAATTGACTCAAAGTTCTGCAGGCTGTACAGGAAGCATGGCACCAGCATCTGCTTAGCTACTGGGGAGGCCTCAGGGAGATTTAACTCATGGCAGAAGGTGAAAGGGGAGAAAGAACTTCCCATGGCCAGAGCAGAAGCAAGGGAGAGGGGAGGTGCCAGACACTATTCATATAAATATAAAAAAATATTTATTTCACTTAGTGAAATATATAAATTTCAGTCTTCTCGCCCAGGCCGGAGTGCAATGGCACATTCTCAGCTTACTGCAACCTCCACCTCCTGGGTTCAAGTGATTCTCCCTCCTTAGCCTCCCAAGTAGTTGGAATTACAGGCACCTGCCACTATACCCAGATAATTTTTATATTTTTAGTAGAGAGGGGGTTTTGGCATGCAGGTCACGCTAGTCTCAAACTGCTGACTTTAGGTGATCTGCCCTCCTCGGCCTCCCAAAGTGCTGAAATTACAGGTGTGAGCCACCATGCCTGGCCACCAGACACTGTTAAACAACCAGATCTCATGAAAACTCACTTATTATGTGAGGATAGCACCAAACCATGAGGGATCTGTGCCTCTGGTCCAAACACCTCCCACCAGGCCCCATCTGCAAAACTGAGGATTACAATTCAACATGAAATTTACAGGAAACAAATATCCAAACTATATCAGCTTTCACGAATGGATGAATGCAGTCATCAAAGGACTTGATAGAGTTTGTCCCTTTTGCCTTTCCACCTGCTGCCATATGAGGAAATAGTATTCCTCCCCTCTAGAAAATGCCATTTTCAAGATGCCATCTTGGAAACAGAGGATGAGTCTCACCAGACAACTGAACCTACTGGAGCCTTGATCTGGGACTTCCCAGCCTTCAGAACAGCGAGGAAATAAAATTTTTTTTTTTTTTTTTTTTTATAAATTTCCCAGTCTCCGTTATTCTTTTATAGCAGCACAAAATGGTCTAAGACACAGTTTTTTTAAAACAGCATATAGATGCTGTTAAGAATTTATTTCCAATTTCGGGAAGTTATTTAAACTGTTTATGGTGTACATTGATGCTGTCAGCATCTTACAATGCTTACCCATGAAACTTCTGACTTTTATTTCCATGATACCACATTCTTGATTTAGAAACTTCTAATCTCTGACAACAGAAACGTCTGTTCATTGCCTGGGTTATAGCTATTATGGTTGATTTTAGACAAGCTTACCTAGAATCTCAAAGGGGTTTTAAACTTACGATCTTTTTGACATTGCTTCACAAATATAAACACTTGCACTTACTTTTGAGTCATGTAGAAAGCTCTTTTATATGTTTCATGTGATGTCACACCCTTGTTGGTCTCCAAGGCTGATGGCATCTCTGTGTTACACTCAAGTGGCCTGTGCACTGTCTCTTCTGCCTTTTACAAACATGAAGTATTTCTACATAAATGCGAGCTACACTCTGTCCAATTCTCTGGACATTATGGCATGGTAGAATGTAACAACTGTGATAAAACTTGGTCCTTATATGCTTTCCCCTGACTGTGCGTAGAAATTTATTATTGCCTTAAATTTGCAGTCATTGCCTTCATGAAAGATGATGATTAAATTTTCTAGAAAATGTGAAGACTGGCCAGGCACGGTGATTCACACCTGTAACCCCAGCACTTTGGGCAGATCACCTGAGGTCAGCCTTTTGAGACCAGACTGGCCGACATGGCAAAGCCCTGTCTCTACTAAAAATACAAAAAATCAGCCGGGCGTGGTGGTGGGTGCCTATACTCAGGAGGCTGAGGCAGAGAACTGCTTGAACCCAGGAGGCAGAGGTTGCAGTGAGCCCCATTGCACTCCAGCCTGGGTGAGAAAGCAAGACTGTGCCTGAAAAAAAATTTTTTTTTTTCCAGAGTATGCAAAGTATTATCTCAGTTCCTATGGCTTTTCTCTGACTTGTAATTAACTTACTATGTTCTGTTGAGGGACTGGGGAATAATAAAGTAGAAATGGATTTCATTGATTCACAGTGTTGCTACTCAAAGTGTGTTCTGTAAGCCAACAGCATTTGTCATTACTTGGGAGCTTGCAACATATACAGAAATCTTAGGAGCCACTCACAACTGCTGAATTGGGATTTGCATTTTAACAAGAGCCTCTGGTTATTTGCCTGCACATTAATGTTTGGGATGCACCTGTCGTATTAGTCTAATTTCATGCTGCTGATAAAGATACAGCTGAGACTAGGCAATTTACAAAAGAAAGAGGTAAATTGGGCTTACAGATCCACATGGCTGGGGAGGCTTCATAATCATGGAAGAAGGTGAACGGCACATCTCACACGGCGGCAAACAAGAGAAGAGAGCTTGTGCAGGCAAATTCTCCTTTTTAAAACCATCAGATCTTGTGAGACTCATTCGCTATCACAAGAACAGCACAGGAAAGACACGCCCCCATAATTCAATCACCTCCCACTAGGTTCCTCACATGACAAGTGGGAATTGTGAGAGTTACAATTCAAGATGAGATTTAGGTGGGGACACAGCCAAACCATATCACCTGCCTAGAAGAATAAATGTCATTGATACTGTCAAAATGTTGAAGGTCATTTACAACTGAGCATTTTCATGATGTAATCTGACACAAAGACATTAAAGTTATTTTGATTTGTTTTAAAACAATTCTTTCAAAATGTAGTACTAGTTTTTAAGCTGTAAAATGTGGCTGCTGTCTACTCCTGTAGCTTGGTTGCTGATGTTGATCTCTCATGAGTTGGCTTAGAATGCAACCGGAACGGATTTAGAAAGGTGGATCAGATGAGTGATCAAAGTCTCTTCAAGCTAATAATAAAAAAGCAGTAACAAAAACTTGTAGATGGCTTACTCTGTGTTTTAGAGAAAGTGTTTAGAACACTGTTCTAAGTGTTTTATATGAGTGAATTTGCTTAGTCTCATAGAACCTGTTAGGATAAGTACCGTTACTGCTGCCTCCATTTACAGATAAGAAAACTGAGACTTGGAAGGACTGGATACTTTGCTCAATATTATACACAGAGTGAGTAGCAGAGCTGAGATTTGAACTTAGGCTAACTGGCTCCAAGATACATTCTCTTACATACTATGCATACTGCTATACAAAAACACAGCACCTTCACATTTTATGTGAACTTGAATATGGTAATTTGAAATCACATAATAAAAATGTATAAATTGAATCACTTTTTTTTTTTTTTTTTTTGAGACGGAGTCTAACTCTGTTGCCCAGGCTGGAGTGCAGTGGCACAATCTCGGCTCACTGCAACGTCTCCCTCCTGGGTTCAAGCAATTCTCTTGTTTCAGCCTCCTGAGTAGCTGGGATTACAAGCCTGCAACACCATGCCCAGCTAAATATTGTATTTTAAGTAGAGATGGGGTTTCATAGTGGCCAGGCTGGTCTCAAACTCCTGATCTCAAGTGATCCACCCGCTTCGGCCTCCCAAAGTGCTGGGATTACAGGAGTGAGCTACCACGCCCGGCCTTGGTTCACTCTTTATGCACAAAATTTGAAATAATATAAATGTTCCCAAATGAAAAAAAGTCAAAAATGTAATTTTGAAATCACCTGGTTGAGTGAACTGTAAACCGTGTCATGCTATTGCCACATGGTGGCGCCACTTCAACTAGGAAACAAACACCAACTACCCTTTGTCAGCAATATGGGAAAACCATAGTCTTTAATTGTGTTT
The DNA here is from genome assembly GCA_004027835.1 of Alouatta palliata. Lineage (NCBI taxonomy): Eukaryota > Metazoa > Chordata > Mammalia > Primates > Atelidae > Alouatta > Alouatta palliata. The sequence goes on from PVKV010007496.1 coordinate 10,106, forward strand.
GAGCATAACCTTTAAATACAATGTAAGCCCTAAGCAGTTGACTTCTTACCTACTCTAGCCTCGATCAGACTGTCTGAGTTCACTTCAGATGATACAGTTTAGCTTCTTATGTTATCTTCATGGTGACTTTGAGTGACATATTAATTTCAAAGTTTACCTTTCAAAAAGGCAAGGAATTTGGGAGAAAAGGGCTAGGACATTTGGTAACTGAGCAGTAGCTGAATACTTTTTGCTTCTACTAACACATCTCAACCAGACCTTGCCTGTGAAATACACAAATAAAAACCAGAGCACACCTGGCGTCCCTTTTTGGGGAATGTTGCAAATTGTTTCAAATTGGACAGTGGACTATCCAGCTACTTTCTGTCGATGTAAAACCTACATTGTTTATTTTATTAATATCTTATCTCACTCTAAATCTACTATATACATTTTATTACAAATTAAAGAGGATTCTAATTAATTTTGCTGTGATGTATATGTGCATAATACATTTAACACATCTTTCAAAATATTAGAAATACTGTGGGATGTTGTTAAACCAGGGTTGGATATTACTAAAAAAGAAAACCAGCAGACCCTTAGTGAATGTTTTTCCACTTGGAAAGTTTATGGCTATAAATCTAAGAATCCTACTTGCTAGAACATGAGATTAACTAAAAAAAAACTCATCCAAAGCATTGCTTCATCAAGAAATGAAATCTGGACTTTCTATTGCAAAGGGATCAAAAAAACATTGAAGTCATGATTTACTGAACTAATAATCATTTAGCTATCAGTTCAAGACAAAAGTGAATTCCTTGTAAGAAAACAAGTTTATCTCATATCATTTAAGTACTGTCAGTTTATTCACAGGCCAGTATTAATATACATGTCAATATACTAGAAATATACACCTAATAAAACTGGAGGTTATAGTAAGTCATTAATTAACACTGGTGGCTTTGATGAACTGTCTGAATTAATTTTACAGACTCATGTCAAAAGTGTTCTATAATAGTATGAAGAGTTTCTTTTAAAGGGTGGCTCACAGAATAAAATAACATTCACCAACCAAAAATGATATATAAATATCAAAGCATGTATATTTAAATGTCTTCCCTAAACCCCTAGGCTCTGCCCTGTTGGCACCATTTTGCACACTATAAATGGAAGGTGAATGCCCATTAAGGAGAATAAAGGAAAAGCGAGTGCTCCTTATCTTCTTCTTTGACCTCCAGCAGGTCAAGCAAGACAGATGATGGGATGGTGCTGAAAAGGCAGTTCCATTTTTGAGAGATGACAGAGCAGGGGAAGTTAGGCCAGCACTAGCATTTACTGGAGTTACCATTAATTCATATGGGGCCCAGTGCCCAGGAGAGGAAACTTAGCAAGATGATTTTGAGCACAAACACTGAGGCCAAACTGCTAGGGACTTTATCCTGCCCCCACTGCTGTATGACCTCAGACAAGTTACTTAACCTCTCTATGTCTCAGTTCCCTTGCCTGTAAAACGGGAGAACTGACTTCAGAGGGCTGTTGTGAGGATCAATACATCGATGTGTGGAAAGCACTGAGAACAGTATTTGGCACAATTTACTTACTGAAAAAAAAAATAGGTTTGCCATAGCCTTCTCCAATTCCCTTAATGACAGCAGTGACGTCTACCTCCTGACTCTACATGTGTGAAGTTATCTTTTAAAACTCTAAGTGAACTCTTGTCAACTTCACTACATGCAGGATCATGTTCAAACTCTTTGGCCAACTATAGAGACCTTTTATAATGTCTTCCTTCTGCCTTTCCAGTTCTTGAACCCTAACTCCACAGCCCCCACATTCCAGACACACAAAACGATTTGCTCTTCCCCAAATCTGGCAGGTTCCACACCTCCAAACTTCCCTTACACCCATCTTCTTCCTGACACATTCCTTCCTCCTTGACTAACTGAACCCCATCTAGACCTAGTTTAAACGCCACATCCTCTAAAAGACCTCCTGAACCACTCCTCTGCCTGTCTGCCTGTCCCTCCTCCCCCAGCATCACCCCATAATGATGAATAAATCATCATCATGTCCGTCCTCTCACAGAAACATGTCATTATGCTACAAGTAGCTCTAGATGACAAATGTCTAGAGGTCATCTATTTCCCCAAACATCTGGCAAATAACTATTTGTGGAATGCAATTTGTTTATCATGTTTTAGTATACAGAATCATCTTTCAATGCAGCCTCACCTTCTATCTTCAACTATTCTCACCCAGGTTTTGAGCTGCTGAGGAGACCTAGGTTTTCTAATTAAGTATTTGTCTGGAATCACTTTCATTTGTTCAGACACCATGGCTAGAGCAGCCCAGGCCACTCCTTCCTGACAATTAGGAGCAGGTGGACGTGGGACAATTAGAAAGTGATAAGTAGAGATGGCAGGGGCAGCTTTCATGTTCTGTATTTAAATATATTTCTTAAATATAATATTCAAATCCAAAATTCAGTGATTTGTACTTATTCCTTTTTGTTTTCAGGGAAATAAAGGCTGTGATAGGCAGATAGCCCTCTTCAAATAAAAAAAAGTACAGGAGGGGTCCAGAAGGGATAAAGCTGGAATCCAGCCTCAGCTGGACATAACCAATGATTGTGTGCACTGTTTTGTGAGATGGACTTTCTCACACAAGTCTTCAAGGTGGGAGGTGTTCTTCCCATTGTACACACAAGGAAAGCACGTCTCCTGGTCGTTATGCAGCAACATACTGAGGAGCAAGGATTAAGACCCCCGTCTCTCTATTGCTAAAGCCCAGGCTCCTTCTACCATCCTAGGGACTGGAAAACTATGATTCGTGGACTGCCTCCTGTTTTTGCAAAGTTTTCCCGGGACACAGTCATGCACATTAATTTACCTATTGTCTACGGCTGGCTTTATGCTATAATGGCAAAGTTGAACGGCTGCTTAGTCTATTTTCACACTGCTATAAAGAACTACCTGAGACTGGGTAATTTAAAAAGAAAAGAGCTTTAATTGACTCACCATACACCCGGCTGAGGAAGCCTCAGGAATCTTACAAATTATGGTGTAACGAAGGAGAAGCAAGGCACCTTCCTCGTAAGGCGGGTGCAGGAAGAGTGAACACAGGAGGAACTATCAAACACTTACAAAACCATCGGATCTCATGAAAACTCACTCACTATCACGAACAGATGGGGGGAATCTGTGCCATGATTCAGTTACCTCCACCTGGTCTCTCCCTTGACATGTGGAGATGATGGGGATTATAATGCAAGATGAGATTTGGACGGGGACATAAAGCCTAACCATAACATTTGCAAAAGGATGTAAAGCCCAGAAGTCTAAAGTGTTTAGCATCTAGCCCTTTACAGAGAAAGCTGGCTGATTCTTGATAGAACACTATTTCCAAGAAGCTGTCATTTGTGTATTTTAAAAACAATATATGAGATCGAGAAACAAGTGAGGTTTTCTCTTTCCAAAACTGACCTTCCCATTCCAATTTCAACAAACTGTTGCTAAAACATTCAGAACACTAGAAGGTAACAAAGAAGGAAATTATAACCACTGAGTATCCTGCCATCCAGAGATAGCTATGGCTTTCTTTCAAATTTTTTTCTTTTTTCTTTTGAGATGGGGTCTTGCTCTGTTGCCCAGGCTGCCATGCAGTGGTATAATCATGGCTCACTGCAGCCTCAACATTTTGGGCTCAGAAGATCCTCCCACTTTGGCCTCTCAAGTAGCTAGGACTGACTGTAGGCCTGTACCACCACGCACACGGTTTTTTATCATTTTAGTTTTTGTAGAGATGGGGTTTTGCTATGTTGCCGAGGCTGGTTTCGAACTCCAGGCCTCAAGTGATCTTCCTACCTCAGCCTCTTCCAAGTGCTGGGATTATAACTGTGACCCACCCTGTCTGGCCCAAAACTTTTTTCTTTGTGCTTATATGTACTTATGACTTTTTTTTCCCCCAAAATGAAGTAATATCGCATATGTTGCTTTGTTATTTGATTTTTCACTTAATATATTTTGGACATTTTCCCATGCTAACAACTATATGTTTAGATCATTTTAATGACTGTTTATTTGATTTTTAAATTTTCCCATAATTTATTTAGCTAGTGAGTTTTTATTTCCAGAATGGAGAAACTCAACGAATTGCTTACTGCTGGAATAAATTATAACTAGAACACTATCTGAAGTTATTCTGAAATGTTTCTTAATTATGATAAAATTATAGGTTTATTTGTAACTTAATATAGTGTTGGGCTGATCTGAACCCAGATGTGTCTTGAGAAATACATTTCACCCTGTACCCTAGAAACTATGAGGACTATTTGAATATTTTCCAGCGATCCATGCTAAAGTGAGCATTTTATAACTGAAGCCAGTGCCATTGATATATTGCTGGTTCCACGCCTGGATATTTTACTTCTTTTGTTACATTACAAGGGAGGCAGGCATGCTGTTTGATAACATGGCATAAATAGATTGTTATGGCAAATAATAGCCATGTCTACACTAGCATTTGGCCTGGAATAAAGCACTACGAATTGTGGAACAGGTGAATGCCAGAGACTGTCAGATGCAAACTCTTTATTTTATAAATGGGTAAATGGGTCTCAGAGGGCTAAGTTCTAGAATAGTTCTCTTTTCACCATTAAGTGTTGTTTTTGCAAAGTTTTAAAACTAACCGTTTCTCCTTTTTAAATAAATTCTTACTGGGAACACCAATATAAAAATGGCTAAAAGGAGAGCTTCTCTGGCTGAAGCAGGGTGAAGGGCTGCAGGTATCTGTTTGGCCCTCTCTCTCTCTGTGCAAATGTGGTTCCTTAGGTTCAGAACCATGGGTACTATAGCCTGCTGCTCGGCTCCTTTGTGCTCTTCTTCCGTATTCCCCATCTGGAAAGCTTTTGTTTTCATTTTTTTTTTTTTTTTTTCAGATGGAGTCTTGCTCTATCACCCAGGCTGGAGTGCAGTGGCACGATCTCAACTCACTGCAATCTCCTCCTTTTGGGTTCCAGTGATTGTCCTGCCTCAGCCTACTGAGTAGCTGGCATTACAGGTGCTGGGCACCACGCCCAGCTAATTTTCTTATTTTTTGTAAAGAGGAGGCTCTGCCATGTTGGTCAGGCTGGTCTTAAACTCCTGACCTCAAGTGATCTGCCTGCCTCAGCCTTCCAGATACTGGGATTACAGGAATGAGTCACTGTACCCAGCCTGGACAGCCCTTGATTGGGAGTTATTTGATCTCTTATACATCAACCATCTCTAGTTAGGAATTTGAAGAGACATTTGGAGTTACATGCATAAAAGCCTTTGCTTCATGTAGACCTGGTCTTAAAGGTCAGAAAAAAGACATATTCCAGTGATACTGTTCCAGCTTCAGAGCAGCATTCTGTGAATGTTACGTTAACGGTCAAATATATTCAATAAAACATTGATTTTTGCTATTTGATGGCATTTTGCCACAAGAGTGATCATAGAGCCAGTAGGTTACAAAAATTTACTATAATTTTAGGGACATTTTTATTCCAACATTTTATGAAAGGTGAACCTCCCTATTATCTAATTCAGTGGTATAAATAAGAATTATTAAAACCCATCTAGATTATTATTTTATTGATATTTCTCACCTGCACATTCTATAATATACAATGTTTATCTTGGCATGACAATACCTTGCTGCACAAAACGAAAATTGAAAACGAGATCTCCTCTAAGAGAAAAGCAAGATCATTGTGTAAATAGCAGCCGGGTCTCATTCAGAATATGTCACATAAATATCACACCATCAAACAAGAAATATAAATTATTATACATATGCTGTAATTGAAAATTGTATTATACATTAGCAAAGTTACCCATTTATCTAATCACAATCAGTTCCCATAAAATCTCATTTTGAAAAGTTGAGTGCAATTCAGGGGAGGTGGCTGTGAGAATTTCAATCATGGAAATCTGAGTTTGGATTGAGATCTCAGCAAGGTCTGCAAGTCAATTTTCATTGCTCCTCAGACATGCCTTTCAAATCTTTGAACTTACCTGTATGTGAACAGATCAGCCCAGCCTCTTGTCTGGGGAGAGGAGATGAGATCACCCAGCCCTGGTTCAAAACCACCTCCAACATGTGGTGCCATCTGAATGCTTCTTGGGCTTTCTCATCCCTTTCTGACTAGAATGTAGTCACTTACATTCATTCATTCGTTTACATTTTAAAAATTCAACAAGTATTTACTTAGCACCTTGTATGTCTAGGCTTTGTGCTATGAACTGAGGACACAAAGGGAGTTGAAACACAGTTTCTGCCTTCAAAGTATTGCCAGTCTGGGGGGGGAATAATAGAAGAACAATTGCACCAATATATGTGCAATTCCAAACTGTGACAGATGAAAATAAGAAAGACAGAGGGTGCTACGAGAGCACAGAGCACAGCTAGTGCTGCGGTTCAAATATGTCTCCCAAAGTTCATGTGATGGAAACCTGATGCATTAGTGTTGGGAGGTGAGAACGTTAAGAAGTGATTAGGTCTCATGACCTCTTTTTTTTTTAAAGACGGGGTTTCACCATGTTGGTGAGACTGGTCTTGAACTCCTGACCTCAGGTAATCCGCCCGCCTTGGCCTCCAAAGTGCTTGGATTACAGGCATGAGCCACCATGCCCAGACTAGGTTTCATGACTTTTAAGAGGGGATTAGGGCTTGTTACTGTGAGAGTGGGTTTGTTATGAAAGTGAGTTTGGCCCTCTCCTGCTCACTTCCACTCTCCTGCCCTTCTGCCTTCCACCATGGGATGATGTGGCAGGAAGGCCCTCAGCAGATGAAAGCTCCTCAACCTTGGACTTCCCAGCCCCTAGAACTGAAAGAAATAAGTATCCATTCTTCATTAATTGCCCAGTCTCAGGTATTTTGTTATGGCAGCATAAAATAAACTAAGACATCTAGTTTGTGGGGAGCATTACTCAAGAGAGAGTATGGACGGGAAGGGAAAAATACCAAGTAGAGGTATAAAGGCTTAGAGAGAAGGAGGAGCTTGGAGCACAGCAAATGCGGAGACAGGGTTGATGTAGTTGGATCCCTGAACAAGAGGCACCGGATATGGCTGGAAAGCAGATGAGGCGGGGGAGCTGTACAGTCTACAAAGCCAGATAGGCCATGTTAAGCTTTTGGATTGTATTGTAAATGTAATTTTTAGGTTGGGGGGTAGTGGTAGGGAGATGAGAGCAATGACATACCCAGTCGGATTTGCACTTTAAGGATATCTCTCAAGCTGCAGATGAAGAGCAGATGGAAGTGGGGCGTCACTGTCACAAGGAGGCCAGGTGAAGGCTGCTGCAGTGCAAGGGAAATACGATGGTAGCTTGTGTGAGGACTGGCAGTGAAGGGAATCGAGAGAAGTGAGGGGATTTAAGAGACATGTAAGAATTAAAATTGAGGACCAGAGATGGATCGGGTTTCGGGGTGGTGGTGAGGGAGAGAAAAGGATCAGGGATGATTTCTAGGCTTGCGGCATGAATATCTGGACCTATGGCGTTGCAAACAGCTAAGATGGGGAACGTGAAAGAGGACCAGCAGCCTCACTGTGCCACCCCACATGTCTTCTTTGCTGTTGTTACTGCCACAAACAAATGATAAGTTGTGGCCATAGCTCTTCCCTATAATGATGACAAATGAAGGGGTCAAAGCTACTTTCCAGCACTCTCCGAGAGAACACTGTGAATTCCCTTTTTGAATTTATCAATATAAAATGTGCTAATGGATATTAATATTCAGTCATGGCAAATACGAATTCAGTTGTATTTGAATCTCTCGCTAACTGCCAGGAGAGCTTTCACTATCAACCTCAGATTTTCAATGGATAAAACAAAGTGTTTTTTAAAACTTTCCCCTATGCAAGGTCTTGATTATGCATTCTGATGAAAGAGTTTATTTTTGAAACACTGTGAACAATAATAATCCTAATGCATATCTTTTTCTTTTCTTTTTTTTTTTTTTAAGATGGAGTCTCACTCTGTGGCTCAGGCTGGAGTGCAGTGGCATGATCTCGGCTCACTGCAACCTCCACCTCCCAGGTTCAAGCGATTCTCCTACCTCAGCTTCCCTACTAGCTAGGACTATAGGTGTGTGCCTCCACAGCTGGCTAATTTTTGTATTTTCAGAAGAGACAGGGTTTTACCATGTTGTCCAGGCTGGTCTTGAACTCCTTACCTAAAGTTATCCTCCAGCCTTGGCCTCCCAAACTGCTGGGATTACAGACAGGAGCCACCACGCCTGGCCTCATAATGGATTTCAGTTTATGGAAATCTATGCCTCAAAGGAAACAACCAAGAGAGTAACATAATCAAACAAGGCAATATGCCCAAATAAATACATTCTACAGTTGGTTCATAAATAAACTTCCACACCCAGGACTCAACATTAAAGCTATGCTACATATAAAACTGGAAAAGATATATATATATATTTTTTTACACAATGCCTGGCTCTGTCGCCCAGGCTGGAGAGCAGTGGCACGATCTCAGCTCACTACAACCTCCACCTCCTGGGCTCAAGACATCCTGCCACATCAGACTCCTGTGTAGTTGGGACCACAGGCTCACATGACCATGCCTGGCTAGTCTTTTTGTATTTTCTGTAGAGATCGGGTTTACCATGTTGTCAGGTTGATCTCCAACTCCCAGGCTTAAGTTATCTGCCCACCTTGGCCTCCCAAAGTGCTGGGATTACAGGCATGAAAGTAAAAATTCTTATATTGAAGTATGCTGCAGTCATATGACATAGGTGCTTGAAGAGGGTCTGGACCCTAGACTACTTCACATACATTTTTCTCCACAGCTACACCTATCATGTTGAAGGTTACGGATTATCTTTTGCTAGCCTCACCGAGAAAAGCATCAATAGGCCAATTTCTAGCTTACTGTGCAGCAAAGATGCCGGCCTGAGAACTAGGCTCCACCAATCAGATGTGCCAGTAGGAGCCTTTGATTCATCTCAGTCGCCGGAGAAAAAGGCTTTGCGCAGGGTTTCCATTTTTGCTGGTGGAGAAGACGACGCAGGTGTGTAGCGTTTGGTGCCCAGAGGCAACAGGGGATTTCCCCGCAGAGGCAGCACTGGAGACAGCGTAGAGGCAGCACCCTGTGGTGTTTAGGGTAGCAATGCCGCCCTTTCACCTGGCCATTTGTGCAGGGTGATTTAGGCCTTGCTCTGAAAGCTGAGCCTCAGTACTGCTCCTGCAACCCTTTGCCCAGTTACCTAAGTTACTCAGTGTTTTCCCCACCCCTCTGTTGAACACGTGTATCATCTCCACCTAGCTTCAGCAATTGGAACCTTTTACTGTATTTACTTTATCCCTCACTGCCTGTGTGTGTATATTTCTAATTTTTTTTTATTTTTGAAATACCACTTGAAAGTTGTTGACCTCCTGCCACCTAGCTCCTAAATACTTCAAAATACATCTCCTAAAAGTAAGTGTAATCTCTCACAAAATCACAACACTGCTATCAAACGTAAGAATATGATCAATATCATAATACTCTCTGGAGTACACCCATATCTAAATTTTTCCAGCTGGAGAATAACTTTTATAACTATCCTTTTCAAGGCAGGATCTGATCCAGGTTTACTATTGCAGTTTATTTTCTTTTAGTCTAGAGTCTTTCTTTTAACAATTTATTCATGACATTGACTTTTTGAAGGGTAAAACAGTTATCTTGTAGATTGTTCTACATTCCTGATTAGTCTAATAGTTTCCTGTTTAATTTATTCATTGCCCTCCTTGTATTTCCTGTAAATCTTAAATGAGGACTAGACGCCTGATTAAATTCAAGTTAATATTTTTTTGGAAGCATATTTCGTAAGTGGGCTTGTATTAATACACATCACATACTGACAGGGGGTTTCACCCTCGGTGGCATTATGTTTGATCACTTGTTTAGGATGACCACTGCCAGATTTCTTCACTGTAAATGTATATTTTTCACGTTCACAAGTAATCTTGTAGTACGTAATCTGTGCTTTGGCACCTGTGAATATCTTTTTCGTTAAATACTTTTTGGTTTGTTTTGGTGGCTCATGCCTGTAATCCCAGCACTCTGGGAGGCCGAGGCAGGCAGATCACCTGAGGTCAGAAGTTCGAGACCAGCCTGACCAACATGGATAAACCCATCTCTACTAAAAATACAAAATTAGCCTGGCGTGGTGTCACATGCCTGTAATCCCAGCTGCTTGGGAGGCTGAGGCAGGAGAATCCCTTGAACCGGGGGTGGGGAAGAGGCTGCAGTGAGTGGAGATTGCACCACTGCACTTCAGCCTGGATGACAAGATCAAAACTCCATCTCAGGAAAACAAAATTGAAAATAAATACTTTTCACCATATGATTTTAATGTCTACCGGTGATTTTTGCCTGGCAATATCTTTTTAACAAACTCTTTTCCTCCTATATCAGCCCAAATTAGTACATGTTACTTGCAGGTAAGAACTCTGATTTAGTGAGCTATGGCCTGTGAATAAGAAACAGACTGCAACCCGAAGATGTGAGGGCTAGTTTGGGTTCATTAACTGACTGTGAGACCGTGAGCAGTTGCTGGACCCTGCGTGTGGCACTGGCAGAACCAGTCACAATACTCCGTCCTGGATTTAGCAAACTTTTTACTTCTGCTCACTTTGTTTCTCGCCTCTTCTCATTTATGCCCTTCTTTTTCTCTGCTCCATCCTCTGTCCATGGAATAATAGGACAATGGGTAAAGGAGGAAGGAAACAAGATGGGCAAAGGGCTGAAGAGTTCTACTACACCTCATACAACAGTGCCCCAGATCAGTCTAAGAAATATAATCGTTCTGGTTCTCAAGCACCAACTGCTTCATGGAATTCAAAGACCAATGCAACGGGAGCCTATCCTTTGGGGAACTCGCAGCTTGGAGGACTACAATGTATGTAGCTTTTGTTGGATGCCTGCGTGTGGATTTCTCATTTCCAATGCTAGCCTGTCTTCTTTTCTGCATTATGAGCTCCCTCAGGGAAGTGAAGCCCTTCCACATAGTGGAAATATTTAATGGTCATCAATGGATGACAAAAAAAAAATACCAACTCATACATAATCACCCCTAAATGTCTATCTCTCTTGACCCACGTGTGTGTGTATGTATCTATGTATGACGATGCTTCAATGAGGTAGTAATGCATGTATTACAATCTTCGTGTAGCAGATACAGAAACTGTGACACCAAGTGGTCAACTCAGTTGGCCAAGTTTCTAGTTAGTCAGTGGCAGAGGTAAAAACAATTTTCCACTTTCTGGATCATTTCCCTTCATTATAACTTAGTTCTGTGAAAAACCAGCATTGGCTTAAAGAAGAATATACCAGGCATGGCCCACGCAGACCTGCGTTGGCATCTTCACTCACACCACTGTAAGCATGAAACATTTCTTACTCTACAGCCACCCACTTACCTCTGACCCATCACCTCACAGCTGGGCCAATGAACAGCAGCGTGTTCAGGCCTCGGACCTCGCCCGGCTGGGTGTAGGTGACCCCGCAAGTCTTGCGCCTCATTGGCAATTCCCATAGATGCCCTTGGTTTTTAGTGTAATTGATGTGTCATCGACTTCATCCTGTGATTTGTTACAGCCTCATTGATTAACGGGGGTTTGGCAGAGCCCGGTGTTTTTCCCCTGTTCTCTCTGGTGGGAGTGTTTGTTCAGTAAACAAGAAGGAAGCGGGTAGGGATGAAAGCACAGAGACTCTGTCTTCCCTTGTGTCTCTCCCCTCCAGGCATCACTGCATCAGCCAGGGTTGGATTAACCTGAGGAGGCCTGGTGACGCGGGTTCTATCCTACTGGTTCTTTTAGTGTCCCAGGGCAGCTGTAGTGGCCCCGTTGAGCCTTATAAGAAACTAGAAGCTTACGAGAATTTATGAAAAGTTGTTGTATAGAAGACCTATCTGATTTCCTAGAAAAACAAAGTACCATAAAATATAATGCAGCCTGTTGACAAAATGAATCAGTGGTGGCCAAACTCAGAATAGTTATCTCTGGGGCTGTGTAGTGACAGTGGAGAAGGCATAGAAACGGGCCTTCCATGATGGAAACACTGTATAGCGTCAGCTGTGTAGTAGTTATGTGTGTGTACATATTTATATAGATGTACAGTTAAGATTTAGACACTTTAATCTGTGTATATTATAATCTTATTTTGTTCTTGAAATAAAGCCTGTGGTAATGGCAGGAACACCACATTCAGGACCACCTTCTCACTGTTCACATTCTAGTTCCCTTCTTCAGTGAGGCCTTTACTGACCACGGCTAGAGTAGCCCACCCTCTCCTCTGCATTCTGTCCAACTACCTGACTTTCTTTCTTCACTGCACTTATCATCATCTGCAAATGGCGTATTTACTGACATATTTATTGGCTATTTCTCATCACTAGCATGTAAATTCTATGATGGCAGAGCTTCTGATGGCCTTGGTTCCCGTGGAATCCCCAGCAGGAGACATGTGGGCGGGGACACGTGAGCTGGCGTGAGGACTCTGTTATAGGATGAGTGCTACCAAAATGAGATCATGAGATCGTAGGATGCTCATGGTCAGGACTTGGAGCTGTGGTCAAAGACAAGACTGAGAGTTAAGCAGGCCAAGGTCCAACACACTGGCCAGCAAACCAACTGGAGGTCACAGTCAGGCATGAGGGGTCACCAGGCCAGCTGTGAGGGTAGCTCAGATCTGCGTGGCCAACACTGCCCTCTCCAGCCAAGGCCCAGCCCAGCTGGCAGGTCAGTTTAGAGGTTTGAACCTACCTCCTGAGGTTGGAACAGACCAGAGGTTCTCAATCAGGAGCCATTTTACTTTCCAGAGGATAGATGACAGTATCTGACAACATTTCTAGTTATCACAACTAGGGGAGGGGGCTACTCGCATTTAGTGATGAGAGGACAGGGATGCTGCTGGACATCCTACAGTGCACTGGACAGCCCCTCAACCCTCCATGGCCAAGAATCCTCCAGGCCAACATATCAGTAGTGCCCAGGGTCAAAAACCTTGGACTTGAGGGTAGGGCAAACCCCAGCTGAAGAAGGGAGAAATCGGGATCTGTGCTTTGAAAGTGTATAAACACTGTGCTCTTACACTTTGGGAGGCAAAGGACACAATTTTCTTTTGTCTTTTCTTGTCTTTTTTTTTTTTTTTTTGAGGCAGAGTCTCACTCTGTTGCCCAGGCTGGAGTGCAGTGGTGCTATCTCAGCTCACTGCAACCTCCACCTTCCAGGTTCACGTGATTCTCCTGCCTCCCAAGTAGCTGGGATTACAGGTGTGAGCCACCATGCTCAGCTAATTTTTATATTTTTAGTACAGATGGGGTTTCACTATGTTAGCCATGCTAGTCTCGAACTCCTGATCTCACGTGATTCACCCACCTCAGCCTCCCAAAGTGCTGGGATTACAGGTGTGAACCACCATGCCCAGCAAGGACACCGATTTTCTGAGAAAAAGAATTTCTATCCACGAGCCAGTTTTTACGGTTATCCCTTTCTTCACAAAGGCTGATCAATATTTAAACCTATTTTATAATGGCATTCTGGAATTTAAAACCTAAACCCAGTCTGAGTTTCCCTAACTGGATGAGCTCCTAACTCCTGGCAGCTCTGTCTGACAACCAGTCATTCTTGGGCTCCAGGCCAATTTCTTTAATGAATCTCTCTAATTTAATTCATATTTCCCCACCTCTCTATTAAGTGCCACCCAGGCTCGTTGAGCCTAATATCTGAACCAAACACATTTAATGATTGTCCCTTCGTTAAACATTACAAGCTCTTTAAGGCCTTGGCAGATGGGTGCCCCCTTGGATAACCTAGAGTCCCAACAAAGTCAATAGTCAGGGCCAAGTTAATCCCTCTGCTCCCTTCCTCCCAGCTGAGGCTGGAGCCTCATGGGTGAGACAGGCTTTATCACTGGGGAAGCCTACGTTTTCCAGGCCAGTGGATTCAGAGCTTCGGCTATATCTCATGCCTTGACACTAGATGTCAGCGAAGGGTAATTGTTGTCTCAATTTAGAGGCCAGCTTAGGTAGCTGCTGGCACCTTGGTTCATGTTTTATAGCAAAGGTGAAGTATGGCTCCGTTCCCATCACACACATATATTACAATAAAAGGGGGTATCGGCGCCTAGTGTTTTTAAAGGCTAGTCATAAAAGATGAATAACGAGGCAGTTTAAAGCTAAAAGACAGCTGCCAAGCTCAATGGCCATGATGGATGCCAAACACCCAGTGTGGAGAAAACTCGTTCCTCCGAGACCACCATCCAAAAAATTAATTACCACAATTCAGCATCTTTAAATGTGCCACTTAATATACTGCTACCATAATTAAATTTCCAGCCCTGTGACCTTGAGACCATTTCCTGAGATAATAAATGAGATCAAGGTTTAATCGATGCAGATGCAAGTAGAAACTGTCCAAGGATGCAAAGAGCCACTGTGCACTGAGTCAAGGTTGGGGGGTGGGTTGTGGTGGCTGAGGTGGGACAGAGCTGTGCCACAGGGTTGAGCTTGTCCTTCTTTCAGAGGGATGTCTCCTAAAGTTGCTGTATCTGCCAACTAGGACGGCACGGTGAGGTGGAAAGGAGCTGAATCCAGAGCCAAGGACATGTTCTTGTCAGAGCTGTGCTACTAAAATTCTGTTTGACCTCAGAGGAGTCGCCCCTCCTTGGGCATTGGAGACTGTTCTCATCTGCAGAAAGAAGGACTAGAGAACACATCCTCCACGGTTCTTTCTAGCCCTAACGTTCCATGATATATTTTTAAATGTTTGGTCAAGCTTAATGAGAGGAATGTGCCTCTTTTCCTCCTAGCAACAACCGCCAGCCCCAGCTGTCCTTGTATCCATGGTACACAATTTTTCTTTTAGCTACTGGGGGGTTATGACTGGCGGTGGTGGATGAATGGAGTTTGCTAGTAACTTCTCTTGCAGAATATCATTGTGTCTTACTAGCTAGGTTCCTCAGAGGGCTATTAACACTCCCTTGTCCAGCTAACCTTAGGGTGTACTTGGGGCATACTTAGATCCTTACCAAGTGAAGAATTAATTCTCAAATAGAAGAGTACAGAAAATAGAAAGACTTCAGAATGAATCTGGTTAAAACAAAAGCCAAAGGCAGGTTTAAAGAGGGGAGCCCATGCAGTCAGGGAGCTGTGTGTGGAAGGAAGAGTGGGGTGATTCTATCCCCATGCCTTGGACATGGGGTAGGGTAGTGTCCACTTTTGGTGTCAGTTAAAAACTGTCGAACACCAACTAGGCTCTAGGAACTGTGCCAGAGGGTGGTTCTTGCCCTTGAGCTGTTAATAGCATTTTACGCAAACGGGAAGAAATCATTTCACAACAGTGTCGTGGTATGACAATACAGGGATGTATGTATATGGTACTGGCTGATCTGGGTGGAGCCTTGTTAGCTTTGCCTTTTATTTGCCCCTTATTTCCAGATGCCCTCTTGAATCTCTGCCAACAGACTGGTCTTTGTAGCAGTGACACCCGTCTTCAACATAAGCATAGAAACTAAAAGCTGTAATTCAGTAGCCTAAGAGGGGTTTGTTTAATGCTAGCCTTTTCCTCTCTATATCAATACTGAATAAATCTCTCAACCTATCTACCTGCGCACGCACACACACACACACACACACACACGTACGTCTAAGGCAGTGGGTCTCAACTGGGAGTGATTTTTGGCAATGTCCAGAGGCATTCTGATTATCACAACTGGGGCATTGGTAACTGCTGGCATCTCATGGGAAGAGGCCAAGGATGCTGCTGCACATCCCATGATTCGCAGGATAACCCTGAACATCCTGTGACTCACAGGATAACTCTGAACATCCCGTGATTCACAGGATAGCCCTGAACTTCCCATGATTCACAGGATAGCCCTGAACTTCCCATGATTCACGGGATAGCCCTGAACATCCCGTGATTCACAGGATAGCCCTGAACTTCCCATGATTCACGGGATAGCCCTGAACTTCTCATGATTCACAGGATAGCCATGGAGATTCTGACTGAAGGTGGTTACTATGAACTGAATGTTTCCAGCTCTCTAAAATTCATATGTTGAAATTCTAATCCTCAATACGACGGTACTAGGAGGTGAGGTCTTTGGGAAGTAATTAGGTCATGAGGGTGGAGCTCTCATGAATGGGATTAATATCCTTAGAAAAAAGACACAAGACAGCTTGCTTTGTCTCTCTCTGCAACCATCAGAAGGCTTGCCTGGAAGCTAACGATCTGCCTCCAAGATGGTGCTCTCACACCACTGGCAAGCTCACTGACGATACCGTGGAAGATGACCATCTGCTAACCGGGAAGTGAACCCTCCCAAGACACCAGATCTGCTGGTCCCTTGATCTTGGACCTCCCAGTCTCCACAACTGTGAGGAACAGATTTCTGTTGCTTAAACCATTGAATCTATGGTATTTCTGTTACAGTAGCCTGAATTAAGACGGTAGTCTACCTAACATCAACTCAAGCAGTTGAAAAAGAATAAAAACAATCTTAGGTCTGTTGTGACTGTGGTCTTAATGCATCAAAATAACTGATCTCACTAATTTTTTAAAGTAGTCAATTACTTTGATGTGGATTGGTGGAGGCACAGACTAAGTGTGCTTCCGGTTGATTAATGCAGGAATTGAGTGCTCAGAATCCTGAACCTGAGCAGGGGTGATGAGCAGTACGGATCCAGGTAGTCAACACAGAAGGTAGTCATAATAATGGCAGGTATCTTGGGAAAGAAAATCGATGTATGGACTGAGCCCTGAAACACTCTGACAATGAGGGGTCAGGAAGATGAGAGAAAACCAGCAAAAAACCTGGGAAGGAGTACTCAGCAAAGTAGGACAGCCAAAAAGAGGAATGTCCCGGAAAGAAAGCAAAATAAGTATTTCATGGAGAAGGGAGTGATCAATAATGTCAAATGCTGCTGAGTGGTTAAACGAAATGGGAACACTGACTCTTAGTGCTGAGATATTTTGAGGGTTCAGTAGAGAACCAAAGAAGACAAAGCAGAGACAGAAAGCATAAACTTCCATTTGAGCGATTTTGCTATGAAGAGGAATAAAGAAATAGGGCTTGCTGGAGCAGCAAAGAAAAAAAATTAAAAAATTAAAAAAAAGAAATAGGGCTGTAGCTAGAAGGCAGTTGTAGCTAGAGGCAGTGTTTGATGGGATCTATTATAGCATGTTGGTGTGCTGATGGTAATGATCCACTAAAGAGGAAAATATTAGTGATGCAGGAGTGAAAGGGGACAATTGCTCGAACAATGTTTTTGATTTGGTAAGAGGGGCTAGGACCTTGGGTACAAGGGAAGTGTTTGCCTAAGGTGGAATCACACACAGTTCTTTTGTATTGTGTTAGTAATCTACTGCCATATAACAAATGGCCCCCAAATTTAGTGGCTTGAAAAACCCACATTTATTATTTCACACACCATATACTGGTCAGGAATTTAGCAGCATCTAAGTTGGGTAGTTCTGACCCAAGATCTCTTATGAGGTTGCAGTGAAGATGTTGGCCAAGGCAGTAACCATTAGAAGGCATCTCTGGGAGATAAGGGTCTGCTTCCAAGATTGCGCGCTCACGTGACTGGCAAGCTCACGTTGACTGCTGGTGGGAAGCCTCAGCTCCTCACTGATCGACTCCTTCATAGGGCTATTTGAATGGATTCACAATATAGCACTTTTCCCCAGAGCAAGTGATCCAAGAAAGAACAAGGCAGAAGCCTCAGTGCTCTTACGACCTAGCCTGGGAAGTCACACACCTTCAGCGCCTTCACAGTCTATTTTTTAGGACTAAGTCATTGAGTCCCCAGTCTAGGGAAGGGATTTTAGTCTCCACTTTTTGAACACGGTAATGTCAAAGAGTTTGTGCACATATTCCTTTTTTTTTTTTTTTTTTTGAGACGGAGTCTCGCTCCATCACCAGGCTGAAGTGCAGTGGTGTGATCTCAGCTCACTGCAACCTCCAACTCCCTGGTTCAAGCTATTCTTCTACCTCAGCCTCCCAAGTAGCTGGGATGACAGGTACAGGCATGTGCCACCATTCCAAGCTAATTTTTATATTTTTAGTAGAGACAAGGTTTCACCATGTTGGCCAAGATGGTCTCGATCTCCTGACCTTGTGATCTGTCCACCTCGGCCTCCCAAAGTGCTGGGATTACAGGTGTAAGCCACTGTGCCTGACTGGATTCTTTTTTTTTTTTTTTTGAAGGAGAATTTACAGTTTTAATTATTTTTATGTACAGGAAACAGTGTAGATTTAACCCAGTTTTGTGGCAAGTTCTTTAGCCTTTGCCTTTTCAAGCTTGGCGATGCAAGCCACAGACTTGGGACCCAGGACATTGCCTCCCCAGTGACGGCGGATCTCATCATATCTGTCATTATAATTGGTGCGGATAGCTTCCACCAGCTTAGCCAAAGCACCTTTGTCTTCCGCGTTAACGTGTGTGAAGGTGACAGTGGTGCAGGTCTTCCTGTGGACTAGATGTCCCAGTCTTGCCTTCCCCTTGATAATACTGTAGGGGACTCCCAATTTACGACACAGGGCAGGCAAGAAGACAACCAGCTCAATGGGATCCACATCGTGTGCTATCACCACCAGCTGAGCTTTCTTGTTCTCCACCAAGGTGGTGACGGTGTTAACTCCTGCTCGAAGGACAGGTGGTCTCTTAGTAGGGACGTCCCCTTTGCCAGCCGCTTTCTTCTCGGCCCAGGCCAACAGCCTCTGCTTCTTCTCCTGCTTTGTCTCTGGCCTGTACTTGTGGGCCAGCTTAAGCAGCTGAGTAGCTGTTTGGCGGTCCAGGGCCTGGGTGAACTGGTTGATTGCAGGGGGCACTTTCAGCCGCTTATAGAGGATGGCTCTCTGCCGCTGCAACCTGATATAGCAGGGCCACTTCACAAAGCGGGCGAGGTCTCTTTTGGGCTGGATGTCCTGTCCAATGCCAAAATTTTTAGGCCTTTTCTCGAATAGGGGATTCACTACTTTCTTGGCCTCCTGCTTCTTCACCACAGCAGGGGCTGGAGCCACCTTCTTCCCCTTGGCCTTCTTTCCTTTCGGCATCTTGGGCAGCAGGAAGAGAGACCTGACTGTATTCTTAAACCACATTACAGTAACAGGAAGAAAGCCAGGGGATATGGGCACAGATGCCAGTAGGCTGGTGGATATAGTGATGGCAATTTGTGGACTTTTCTGAGTGCTTCTATGTCTTCAATAAAATAGGAAGCAAGGCCATCAGCTGAGTGGCCATGGGGAGAAGGTGTTGGAATGGGAGAGTGAATGAACTGGTAGGACTTTCAGGTCAGCTAGGGGCTTCCTTAAGGTGAGCAGTCATAAACTTAAGCAAAGACAATCAGCAGTGTGGATGTTTTCCTCCAGGTGGGCTCAGCTAAGAGCACAGAGTGTGAGAAAAAAATACCCTATGAAGTGAGACCACGGCTTTTTGTTGTTGCTGTTGTTCAAGTACTAACAGACTTATTTCCTTTTTATTTTTATTTATTTATATTTTTTGAGACAGGGTCTCATTAAGTTGCCCAGGCTGGAATGCACTGGCATGATCATGGCTCACTGTAGCCTCAATCTCCCGGGCTCAGGTGATTTTTCCACCTGAGCCTCCAGACTAGCCAGGACTACAGGCATGCACCACCATGCTTTGCTAATTTTCGTAGCTTTAATAGAGACAGGGTTTCACTATGTTGCCCAGGGTGGTCTTGAACTTATGGCCTCTCAAAGTGCTGTGATTACAGGAATGTGCCACTATACCTGGCCTCCTTTTTTATTTTTAAAGAACACATTTGTTTGTATCAACACAGGAGCTGGGCTTCATATCTCTTTCCAATTTATATTATTCTGTCGTGTTTTCCCAAATTAACCGCATGCAGGATTTCTCCTCCCTGTCGGCTTAACATGAGCAGTGTAGGCGTGAATAACCATTATGCTCACAGCTGGTCAAGCCCCACCAAGCTGTTGGGGACCAAACCGGAAGTGACGGTAGAGCTACAGCAGGATGGATTTTTCTCTGTGTGAGGAAAGCATTCTCGTATGTAGAGCTACTTAAACACAAAAGGGGCTCCCTCCCAGGTAGTGGATGAGCCCGCTTTTGGAGAAGTGTGGATGCGTCTCTAGGCTCCTTCAGAAGGAAAACCTACACCAGGTGGGAGGTTGGAGGAGCGGACTTCCAAGGACTCCTCCAGTTCTCTGATTCTGAGATCTGGTCACCTGGGGTCTTTTCACTGAACAAATATTTCTTGAGCCCTTACTGTGTGACATGCACTCTGTATTGAACACCTCTTGTGCACCACTTCAGGTCTTCTCTGACTTGCCTCTTGTGTCAGCCACAGCTGCGGCGCCCAGTTCCCTCCAGACTTCAGCAAACTCTCCTCAGATGCAGCCTAATGGGGCTTCGCCTCCGACCTGCGGCATGGGCCTCTTTGCTTCCTGTCCCGGCTTCCCTGCAGCTGTGTCATCTGTTGGATTCCCAGGGGAGTCCACTTGTGGGCACTCATGCCTGTGCAACCTGGAAGGGTGGGGGAGTTAGAGCTCCATGAGATACCACGGACCAGTGGGGTATGGGGCTCCTCTCCCTTTCTTCTTCTGAGAAGGGGGCCTGAGAGGCATTTCAGAAGTCTCCCCAGAGGGTCCTGCTTGATCCACCTGTTACTGCTGCAGCAGTCGACCTGATGACGTGACCTTTCACTGGTTCTCCCTCCTTCACTCTTGCCCGTTGTTGCCACACCCTCAAATAACTACTCAGATACAGTCTTTGTCTTCCACGCCACTTTTGGGAAAATCTAGGCTAAGATAATTGTAATAGGTGATAGAAATATGGTACTGATCAAAATAAACGTGGCCTCTGCTGGTTGGGGCTTATAGTCTTATGATGCATACTACCATGAAGCTGTATATTTCTATTTCATCCACAGGGATAAAAAGAAATTCAGGCACTTGGTCACTGCATATTCATCGGCAGTTTGATACTTATAGAATCTTTCAGAGGCACCTTTATCATATAATCTTGGCGGAAAATTTACTGACATTGTCATTCACCGTTTATCATCACAAGCCCTGAGTAACGGAAGTATGAACCATCTGTTGAACGAAGCCTACATTCATTTGATATGCAACACAATTTAAGAAATTCAAAAGTAGGTTTACTAGAGTCCTTTTCAGATCAGCAAATGATATGAGCCTATGGGGTTTTTTTTAATTTAATTTTTTAAATTGCATTTTAGGTTTTTTGGTACATGTGAAGAACATGCAAGATTGTTGCATAGGTACGCACAAGCCTCTGGGTTTTTAAATTCCTTCTTTATAATTTATTTTGGGGGTACCTTCCTAATGCTATTATTTGATACTAAGTTACTAAGTTTATCTTTGGCATAAAATGGAATGTTCTGGCTGGGTGTGGTGGCTCACACCTGTAATCCTAGCACTTTGGGAGGCTGAGGCAGGTGGATCACTTGAGCTCAGGAGTTCCAGACCAGCCTGTGAGAACCTGTCTACAAAAATTACAAAAATTAGCCAGGCACGTTGGTGCCAGCCTGCAGTCCCAGCTATTTGGGAGGCTGAGGTAGGAGGACTGCTTGAGCCCAGGAGGTGGAGGTTGCAGCGAGCTGAGATTGCACCATTACACTCCAGCCTGGGTGACAGAGCGAGACCCTGTCTCAAAAAATAAAATAAAATGAAATGTTCTTAAGTTTCTTATAAAGTATGACTTTTTATAGTTTAATTTTTTGAATACATAATGTATTCATATGGTTAAAATTTCCCTCTCCTGCCCTCCGTGTCCTCCAGTTCATATTTTCTCCAAAAGGTAACCAGTTATTAGTTTCTTATTTATTCTTTCAGAGAATTTGTATGCATATTAGAATCAACACACATACATATTTTTTCCTATTTTTATTTTGTTTATTTTTTTAAATAGTAGTACACTCTGTATGTCATGGATCTTGCTGTTTTCTCTTAACATGTCTTTGAGACCTTTCCATTCTCTATATAAATAAATTCATTTTATAGCTATAGAGTATTTTAGTGTTATATATGTTGCAATAAGCAATCCTGTACAAATGTCATATTTGCATGTGTAAGTATGTCTGTGGGGTAAATGTTTTAAAAGAGAAAATGCTGCATTAAAGACACAGGTACTCGTCGTTTTCACAGCAATTGACGTACGGCTCTTCAGTGGCATTGTAGCAGTTTCCATGCCCACCGACAATATGTGGAAATGCCTATGTTTACTTTAAAAAATTAATAAATGATTTACATTCTACTATAAAGATAAATGCACACGTATGTTCACTGCAGCACTACTCACTAGCAAAGACATGGAATCAACCCAAATGCCTGTCAATGATAGACTGGGTAAAGAAACTGTGGTATATATACATCATGGAATATTATGCAACCATAAAAAGGAATGAGATCCTGTCCTTTGCAGGGATGTGGATGAAGCTGGAAACCATTATCCTCAGCAAACTAACACAGGAACAGAAAACCAAACACCGCATGTTCTCACTCATAAGTGGTAGCTGAACAATGAGAACACATGGACACAGGGAGGGGAACAGCACACCCTGGGGCCTGTCAGGGGAGGGAGAGCATTAGGGTAAAGAGCTAATGCCTGCTGGGCTGAATACCTAGGTGATGGTTTGATAGGTGCAGCAAACGACCATGGAACACGTTTACCTATGTAACAAACCTGCACATCCTGCACATGTACCCTGGAACTTAAAAAAATTAACATATGCCTTACAAGTTATTTTAACAGAAGTCAAACAAGTGAATGAAACCACCTTTACCTACTGTGAAGCTTATGTTTTCAAGAAAAAAATTGAAATCAATATTACCCTAAAACAAAAGTCTACATAGAACATTTCTTGATTTGAGTCCTAAGGTTAGAGTTCTATTCCCATCACCCGTGGATTCAGCAGTTTCTCCTCCAAAGACTGAACTCTTAGGCTTCTGATCTTTTTTGCCTCTCCTTTTGTGGATCCGTTAAATGAGTTTCTCAGCTCCCCTGACTGCTAGGAAAGGAGGGTCTCTCTGTTGCATGTCAGGATGGGCTGCAGTTCAAATGGCTCCCCTGGTATCACATGTAATGAAACCCTGACCTCTCCCTGAACTAACATGTTTCTCCTAGGACTTTCTCTTCCTGGACACATTCCTATCAGTGACTAGCTTTTTCAGTTCTTTCTCAGTGATTTTCCTCTCATAGTTAGTAAACTCTTGAAGTTGTTTTAATCTGCATATCCCATTTCTCCAAAGAGTTCTGTTTTTAGTCCTTATGCCTAGCTCCTGCTTAGCTTACGAACGTGATGTTAATGATTACAAGTTGACCTAGCAGGTCCTGTTTCATAGGCATTTAAGTGTATCTCAGCAAACCATATTTATGTGTGATCATTCTTTCCTAAACCAGGAGCAAGACGCATATGTGTTGAGAAGGGAGCTCATATTCCGTGGCGGTGTGTGCTCGTAGGTACCTTGGATGGTTGGCTTTGGGGTCTTGGGGCCTCACACTTTTATAGAGCAGTGGCCATTTGCCAGGCATTTCACACTCATTGGCTCATGTAATCCAGATAATAACTCATGAAGGAGATACTGTTACTGATCCTGTTTTACAGATTAGGAATCTG